>DWUN01003506.1:0-11946 GCA_018249975.1 Passova gellias
GGATTGTACTGATTGACTTGTTTCTATTTAATTTTCCTCAGGGCTTAATCATAACATTTCTATTTATTATGAATAGTTAAAAGAAAACTCGTCTTTATTGAATATAAAGAAATAGTATAAATATTATTTTGTTGCAGCCACGTATTGATCCAATCCAGTTGCTGAACTGCCTCAGTGTTCTGCTGTCACCGAGAGGAGGCGTCAAAAGCAGAGATGATGTTGACAGACTAGCCAAGTAAATATAATTGCCTATATTCTTATTTTTCTTATCATTAACTTGTATTGTTCTGTTGTCTTTATTTTGTTAATATGGACCTGTGTAGTAAAAATATACCAAATGTTCATATTACTAGATAATATTACATTTAGTCTACTGATTTCGTTTTGTAATTTTTTTATAATTTATAAAAAAAAAGAAACTATTGCACCAGTTTTTCTTAGTGTAACAGTACAATATGTCACTTCCATAGCTTGGTAATAATTGGTAATAATGTGCATCATCTTTATTACCAAGTTTGAAGAATTGACAAAAAACCTAGATACAACCAAAGAGATAGTCTAAGAATATCTGGTTAACAAGGAATTTGTTCAAGTCACATTTTGGACTGTGAAATTACGATTTGTTTGTTGTTATTTAAATGTATTACAATTACTTATATCTCTTACAGTTTAATGACAAAGTTCTCTAAGAAGCTGGTGTCAAAATGTATATATATTCAAATACTAAAATGTACGGAAACAGAACTAATAGGCCTTTTTATGGGAGCTGGAGGTTGGCCATTAGTTCACACATGGCTCACAGAGGGCATAACTGCCAATAATTGGCCGCTTGTTCGAGAAATACTAGAGTTACTTCTATTGTGCCCTGTGGGTATTGAACGTCTCAAAACAAATAATTGCCCAAAACTTGTTAAGGAATTGTCAAAGGACGAAATTCATCTAGGTAAGAAATATTTTATTTACAAATTTAATCATTATATATTGATATATATATGTGTGTATATACATATAATATATTTCAATGCACGTAAATCGAAGCTATCAATTTAATGGTTTTGATTTATTTCCGAAAATGATAGGATTATACATATTTTGTCCATTAACATAGACAAATAAAATATTTATCAATAACTCCTGTGCCTGTCACTGAAAAAGTTCACTTGTTCCATTATTCTTCTGCTCCTGCTTTGAGAATTCGTCACTGGTTAAAATTGCACTCTTAAGTGTATATAGCAAAACACCCAAGACAATCTACAGATGATACAATTTTTCATACTTTCTCTATGATACAATTTTTCATACTTTCTATTCATTACAAAAACTGTATAATGTGTAAGCTGTCAATGGGCAAGGTACTTATTCTTTGCCTACACTATAGACAATTGATGGAATACCTTAAATCCAGGGCCGAGTATCTACTGCCTATTATATGGTCCAGAATTTCTAAATTAAAGATGCAACTACCTACATGCCAAATTTCTGTGGTTCTATACCCTGTGCACATCAGTGTACAATCTGAAGTAAAAATAATTAAACTTGGAATTTTTCGCTTTGAAAATTTCTAATCACGCTTCCATGTCACAAACCTGTATAAATTAATAGCGAGCAAGTCAGATACTCAACATGACTCAAGTCAAACAGAGTAAAACTCCGCTATACAAATAGTAAACGTAACATGAACTCAGCCCATCTTTTGTTTAAATAATTATAGTATGTTGACCCGTAACATGATACACATAAGTGATTTGTACATTTGTTCCCAGTCAAACATCTGCTATTTATAATTTTGTGACAATCATGTATTTAAAGAAGGAAGATATTTATTATTTGTGTATAACAAAGGTAATTTTTAAAAGCATTTTTTGTTTTAGAAATAAGGGCGTTGGCCTCAAAATTGGTAGAACAATGGTTGAAGACTGTTAAAGGTGAAGAAGTTATTCCAATAAAAGTATCTGATATCCAAGACATAATAAATGAAGCCAAAACAGAAGACAATACAGAATCTAAATCAAATAATATAGCGCAATCCGAAACATTGTACATAGATAACAGCACTGTGTTAGAAACTGTTACTGTAGACACACCAGAATCTGATATTGATAGTGCTGAAAACAGTGAGGTTAGGCTGAAAGAAGATGAAGACACAGACAAGGAGGTACTGCCTGTGCTTAAAATAAAGCTGAAGAATGGGAAACAGATTATATCTCAAATCGATGATGAGGATAAAAAATCTTCAGATGATTCATCTGATAAAGAAAAGAGCAAAGATAGGAGTAGAAGTAAAGACAAATCACGTGATAAGAGCACTTCAAGATCCAGTTCATCTAAATACTCCAGTAAAACGTCTTCAAGCGATAAACACAAAAATAGCCATAAAAGTAGTTCAAGTTCTAATAAGCATAGCAGTAGAGATAGATCCAGGGAGAAAGATAGACATTCATCTCATAGTTCAAAATCAAAAGATAGTAGCATTATTAGTGATAAAAAGTCTAGTTCTAGTATTAGTAGTAGTAAATCAAAAGATCGAAGTAAAAGAGATAAGGAAAAGTGCAAAGAAAAAGATAGAGATCATAAAAATAAGGACACTTCACAAAGGTCCTCTGAAAAATCAGAAGACAAGTCCCAGTCACCGTCAATTCATAAACTTGGTAAAATACCTAAATTGAGCGATATAAAGAAAGAAAAACCATCAATATCCATTGAAGTTAGAAAGCCTGATGAACCTAAACCAAAGACAGTAAAAACGTTTAACTCCAAGTTTAGAAAACATGGCTTGGAAGAAGAAATAAGGCCTCCGCCATCACGTGCTTCATTACTAAATAAAAAGCCTCCGGTTCTCCCGCCCACTGTATCAATACCTAAACGACCGTCTCCCCTTCATAATGATAGTCCTCCTGAAAAGAAACCAAAAACTATTGACATGGAAAAACCTGGAGCTATTAAAGTGATTCCACCTAAACCTAAACGTAAGTATCAAATGAAGGTTAATCTTATGAACTTTGTAATAATGTGCAAATTTTTTTCAGGAGCTGCTTTTTTCCGACAACTGTCACTAATATTAAGAGGATGCACTCTTTAATTTTTGTAACAAGTGGTAAGTCTGAAATGTATAAACATGATGGTTCCATGATATTTTTGTAAAGTATTTATATTAATAATAAATTCTAACCTTAACAGAATAATGATGGTTTTTTGTAAAAACCTTTTAAATAGTATCAGTAACAAGTATGTTACAGTAGACTCTTCTTGCCACGAGGGTTCAACGCATCGCAGTTGGGTGCATCGGTGCTTCAGCCGCGAATCATCGCTTCGAGACCGATTTATGCAAAGTAAACACATAAAATATAAATTTTAATGAGATAAACGAAATTATTATATTGTCAATATGTACGGAGCGTGTGGCGAAAATCGTTCACTCAAGAAAATATGAAGTGGGCATTTATGAGTTTGGAATAATAGAACATTGTGTACTCGTACATCATACTATTTTTAAAAACACTTTTCTCTTTACCAACATCTCTGAAGCCTTGGTTTATTATATTTGCCATTTATTTTCTCGCGTTTCGTGAAACTATGGAATAGGAATTTAGATAATGATTTCGCACAGACTCCTGTTTTAAAATGTTATACGAACTTTTGCACATTCTAATCCTAGTCCCTGTTAGCAACAAGACTCCTTTATCAGTGTTGATGTATAAAATCTATTAGTTAATAATGTTCGCATCATCTTAGAATTGTTTATCATGAATTTCGACTACCCTTTTATACATGTCTTACATTGCTTTCATTTTATTATTATTAGCATCGGTATTAGTCACCTGTGTTATAGTTTAATTGGCCTTTTCACACAAATAATTACTATTACAAGTTCTAGTAATCGATACGAAATTCAAAATAACTCGCGTTGGTACATATGTAGATTGGCTATAAATAAAATGGTTTTAATTAAAATTAAACGTAATCCGTCAAAGGTACAAAAAAGATTAACTACTTCTTAAAAAAATAAACATGCATGTCTGTCTGTCTTCTATCTTTTCGAGATACCCATGTATAACCCCGTCTTAAACGACAACAGGTTGCTTCCTGATATGGATTTTGGGCAATCATTATGCATGCAGATTATATGTAAGCAAATATTCTTTATACAATATTATTTTTATCTTAATTATTGTTTTTCAAGAATTTTTTATATAGATATTCGTTAGATTATCTTGAAAATATGTCTAGCAATCTGATTTCGGCACCACACTCGTTATGGCACGCAAATAAATTTATGGTTATTCGATAAATAAATGCGGTCGGGATTCAAGATCTTTTAACTGGGCTTCATATTCGGTATTATATAGTAGTATTATCTATCATTTCATCATTTAGGCTTCATTGCAAATTAAAATTTTTCGCTCTTTTTATTGTTAGGGTCTTCAAAAAAACTGAAGTCGAATTAGCACAAATATGGTTTTACAGTATAACCAATGTTGCTGTACTTGAAAAATGTACGAAATCTATGAAAAAAGAACAGGAAATTGAAATCTCCATTTAAAAGCTGTGTGATAATTATTCATAAATAACTTCAATCAGTCTCGCCACTGGAACATATATTAATAGCTTTCGCCCGCGACTTCGTCCGCGTTGAATAGGGACTTTAGGCAGCATATTAATTTTCTAGGATACTTTTATTGCGAATAATACAGATGTAAACTGCTGTTATCCTAGAAAATTTAAATGTGCCCAAAGTCACTATTCCACGCGGACGAACTTTAGGGCAAAAGCCAGTTATACATATAAACCTTCCTCAAGAATCACTATCTATTAAAAAAGTCCGCATCAAAATCAGTTGCGCAGTTTTAACGATTTAAGCATACATAGGGACAGAAAGCGAAAAGCTACTTTGCTTTACAGTATGTAGTGATAATAAAAATATAGCTTGTAAGTTATACCGTCCAAATAATTGCCATAATGAAAAAAGAACGCTAGCCCGTTGGTATTACGAATTTATCATGTAATGATGATTTTACGATTGTAGAAGTAGGTCTTTAGTAAACGATTCCATACAAATACGAAGCCGTCATCATAATGCTAAATTTTAGTTTTTGATCAGGGGTCTGTGCCGATTTTCTATTTGAACTTCGCAGACGGTGATTCTGTAGGTGCATTTTTCTATGTTAATCAATATGGGTATTTGAAGATTACAGGGACTTGTTCATACTAATCCAGTAGTATTTTAATGCGAACGCTCGGAATAAATGGTCAATTTATTGCAATAAATATTCACAATACTATTCTCAATATGTAGTAATGTAAATTGTGTATTACTTGAGACATTATATATTAAGAAACAGTTGAAAGAATGGTTCTGCTTAAAACTATACACAATGGCTTCGCTTTGTATTTGACTATATGGCAGAAAGCTGCCTATTTACCAAATATATAATGTTAAATACCTATTCAATGTTATTGAACATGTATCATACGTCAATAACAGCAAAATCACAAGTTCGAACATTTGTATAGATCAATAAGGTTTTGCATACTTAAAATTAAGTTTCCGTTTCTTATACATTCAGATAATTAGTGTAAAACAAGTCCTTGGCAGATATAATATTATGGACAAATAGGTCAAGAATATTTAATTAGTCATATCGAGGCAAAGAACAATCAAAAAAGCTGTTTAATTTTAAGGTAGGACAGCTACGTGATGTATGCAGATGTTAAATAGCGTTTGCAAGATTTTTGACGATATTAATTAAATTGATGTTGTTTTCGGCATTGAAAGCAATGTCTTCAATAACATTAAATTACCATGAAATAACAATACTGATCTCTTGGGCTCCCAATACGGAGCTACTAATTAAATGTACGAGGATATATTCTCGTAACTAGCGTAATCGTATACACAGAACGGGTTCAATAATGCTTAGAAAATTGTTAGTTAGGCAAAAAAATTTCGTGCACTTAAGTATTACCATATTGTCCTGAAAATTGTAAGAAATATTTCGGGACTCTGTAATAAATCAAAATACCGGTGACAGCCTAGTGGTTTGAATTCATTCTCCCATTCTCGGTAGTCTGGGTTCAAATCCAGGCACGCACGTCGTGAATACAACGCTAGGTGCATATTATAACGCAGAATTTAAATATCACTCGCGATAACGTTGAAGGAAAAGATCGTGAGGAAATCTGCAAGAATCGAATCTTCGACCACGTCATAAAGTATATTATGATATCAGAGGTGTGTTCTCACTTGACCAACATGGTACACTATGGATTAAAATCCTCTTACTGTGAGAGGAAACCCCGTGTCCAACAATGGAACCACAAAAAAAGCGGGTATCTACAGTATTAATTAGACATTACGTACCTACTTAAAGCCAGTTAGTTCTAGTTTGACATCATCATTAATAGTGGCAAAAATACAAATAAAAGGCTTCTAAATTAGTTTTTGTTTCGAAACTAGTGTACCTAGGGATAATATGACTATTTTCGTAATATACCTAATGGCTACATATTACCACTAAAGCTATTACGTATATGCAAGATATAATGTGACAGCCCTAGCGAGGTTATGTAATGTTTGCGAATTTGTTGGGTCTCAATTAAAATAAAACTGTAAAAGTACACTACATAATAACTACTTCATGCTGCTTGTATTTACTCCCATCTCGTGTATCGGTCGTGAACGATATTCAAAATAAGTTACACCCATCGTCCCAAGTTTTAATTCTTTAATTTATGTAGTTTAATTTAATTACTGTATAACGAGATAGCGACCGTAATGTATTTAATGGTATTGTGCACAGTCACATGCTAAGACATTTTTTGCCGCCAATGGCACAGTCACGGTGACTTTGCTGTTGGCGCCGCGCTTACCCGTAACATTAAGTACTTAGGCATTAGATATGCCTACATGAACAATGTTGGCTTATTAATTCACAGCTTCATGTATATCATGATAGTAACAACATATAAGTCGACAATAGTCTGTCCTAGTGTGGATTTAATTTATCGTCTATATTGTACACTACGTTTGGCAAAAATTTTAAATCTCACAACTTTGAACTTACGTTTTATTAAACGAGACTAGTTCGGATTTTTTCCATTAAGTGAGCATGCCATCGTCCGTTCATTGCCTTCGGAACGATGATAGTGTTTTCAAATAGTCAAAATTTCAGAAAATTCATATAGTACAATTGAAATGAATAAATATTTGCGTTTATTCTCTTCTCATCCATTTGAAATATTTCAGACAAATACAACATTACCAGTCTGTGATATTTTTTTGTTAAAAGTGTAAAAAATTAGTTTAATTACGAAAAATAATACGTTACTACTGTTCGATTTATGTTATGATTGCAAAGATAGCACCATTAAGTCACAACTGGCTATGTATGTTACAATGAATGCTTTATATTAAGCAAAGCTTTTATGTGAATTTGTGTACAAAACAAGAAAATTCAAAAAAAAATGTAAATTCGAGCATTATTTACTTATAAAATCACAAATGGGAACTATTTTAAATAGCCATCAAAATTAAACTAACGTTAATTTTATTCAATTACGTTAATTTAATTTTATTTAATTAATTTAATTTTAAATTAACAGTCTCTGTTATTAATTTGACTATACAAAAAATACAGAGTAACACGCTTTCTGCAATTTAAATTCTCTCATGCAAGTCATTTATATGTACGATCATATGAGTATCATTTAGTACCACGCAAGAATATCTAAATGTATATTATAGCACACTATTTATTATTTCTTTTATTGTGTAAAATATTTAGCTAAATCCTTTTGACCTTTCCCTGTAGAATAAAGCACTACATATATAAACTTAAAAATAAAATGGTTTAATAGAGTATCGCGTAATGCGTGAGTAATGTGATCATCGCGGTTGTTATGGCTCCAATACTGTTACTTTTTCTTTAACTTATGACGTCTTGTACTACAATTACGACCGTTTTTTTTTTCATTTTCTCACAATATTGTAGTACCATTTATAATATTATCTCATACAATTACAATAGTGCTTGGCGACTATTAACATAAATTTTAACATTTAGTTAATCGTGACATAATAAATTTTATGAATGAACAAGAGTTTTTTTATTAAACAAAATTTTTTTATACTTCACAATTATTTTTAGAAGTTCTGTAGATACCATTCTTGAGTAGGTACTAATTTTGTATATGCGGAAGGTTTTTTTAAAATTTCAGGTTATTGAAAATTCTTAAGATTGTAGGTATTCTAGTGATGAACCGTGAACCTTGGAGCTAGACTTAAAATGCGCATACCATATCATTTAATTATAATTTTTTTACATTTCAGTTTGCCGTAGTCCTTAAATTATTTAATATTACTTAAAATTTATCCTCTCAACAGTGCAACTTGTAGAGATTCCGGCTTCAAATTGAATAAATAATATATTTACGGCCTTAGATTGTTTTATAACGTACGCGGAGTTTAGACTTACGATCCTGTTTTTGATTTGATATCAAAGCTGCGCTTAGGTGTACGGACACTATATGCTACTTATTACATGATACCACTAACTCTTGATCTTTAAATTTGTTATCATTAATAGGTGAACAACATATAAGGAAATTGCATGTCCTATCTACGGCCGTATATATTGTATTTATTTGAAATTATATGTTAATAATTACAAACTACTTCTGTTTATGCGCTTGTAATGCAAATTGACTTTTATGCGTTTAAATGTTAGAAATTGTCCTAATTTTACGCGAATTTATTTTTGATCAATAGTCTTCAACGATTGATAATAACTAACATTTTGACTACTTATTTTATACAAATACTGCGTATTATTGAATAAGGATTGACTTTGATTTAGTTTTCTTATTTTGAATCGTTAAAATAAAAAAATGCTATATTTGTTATTTTATAGATCACATTACATGGACGCAAGTTTCACGGCCGTTCTTATAATGACATTGAAAACTTTTGACCTATCCCAATGCGGCGACGTTCTTTTATATCTTACATACAATCTCTAAAAGTCAGTTACAGTAACATCGATATGTACATACTCATAATACGCTGTTGTTTTCGTAACAACTTCTGTAATGATTTTTCCTTAATTATTCATCACCGTTTTAGCTCCGAAAGAAACTTGACCAGAATAATATGACTTAATAGTGTGTTTTTGAATTTGATTCGTATTAAGGGTCTATTATGATTACATATATAACTAAACATATTGTTTAATCGAAATAAATGGAACCCGTTTTATACATTTTGGACTGCTACTTATTTCAAGCGTTTATCTATGTATTGTTACTGTAATCAAAATGGAAAAACGTTAATTTAATATGTTTAATTTGTTACAGCTATGGTCTTGCAAGAAAGTGATATGTTTATGGATGCCCTTAACGCATCGGCAACAAACAAAAAGGAGCCTAAAAAGCGGAAACGGCGAACTAGTGGGTCTAAAGATGGAAATGCTCCAAATGAGGGCTCCCCACCTCATACCCCTACACCGTCCAGTCCGATTGGTGAAAATAAGTCAGTACCACCGAGGTTTTACCAAGACACTTTAGAAACTGAAGACAATAAAGAAAAGAATTCAGGACTTACAGAAAATGCAGATGAAAAAGAAAATGTTTTAAAAGAGGAAGAAAATGTGGATACTAGTGAACCTCATACATTAACAATAAATGGTCTTAAGGGAGTTTTATGTTATCATAAGAAAAAGGGACCAAAAAAAAGTATAAAATGGAGACCAGATTCGGAATTAGAAGAGATACAGTATTTCGAACTTGATGAAACTGAACGTGTAAATGTAACTAAAACATTTACAGACATGAAACACTTGGAACGAATCCATGAACGAGAAGCTTTCGAAAAAGCTAGAAATTTAATAAACGATGACGTCATGGAAGAAAAAACACACTGGAGGCCATTGATTCTAATAGATGCAGAGGGTCAAATTCAAGTAGAATATGGTAAGAACAGTAAAGAAAGAGACCTTCAAGCAGTACGACAAAAGGGAACATTACAACCTTTATATTTTCATAAGTCAATGATACCAGATTCTCCTTTCGAACCCGATCCTGAAACTCACATTTATTCAGAACCATGTTCTATACCTCTTGATGACATAACTGGAAACCAAGATAATGTCAGTGACTTTAGAAATATGCCATGGCCAGAACCAAAAGGAAATGCACCTGCCTCATCTAGCAGCAATTTGAATGTGCAACCTATGTTCGCTCCAAATATTCCACAGTTCCCCAATAATTTTCCAGCTGCTCAATTTACGGGAGTTCCACCTGGCTTCCAGGGTCCGCCTATGGTACCAGGAGATTGGCCGAACGGTGTACCTCCGCATATAATGGCTAATGGAATGCCGGCTCCAATGGCTGCTCCAAATATTCCGCCTGGAGCTATACCCCCTGGAACCATTCCACCTGGAACTATGCCGCCTGGAATGATGGTTCCACCGGAAAATATGATGATGGGCCCAGAAATGTTTGGTGCACCAAATCCTATGTTCCCTATACCACCAGAAGGTTTTAATATGCAGCAAAATATGTTTCCCATGGATTATAATATGTCTGGACCTCAAGGACCCCCATGTCCTGATAGTTTTGCGGGCCCAGGTAATTATCGTGGAGCTATGCGTGGTCGCGGTGCAGGTGGTCACTGGCGAGGTAAAGGAACTGGCTCTTGGGATGGCCCCCAACGTGGTCGAGGGGGAACTTTTGCTCGGGGTGGGCGCAAAGCTCTATGTATATATTTCCAGAGAAAAGGGTCATGTCGACAAGGTGAAAATTGTTTATTTTTGCATCCGGGCGTTAATTGCCCTTTTTAGTTTAGTAGTTAAGTAAGTCCAGTAAATTAAAGCCGTTATACAATAATGTAATAATATTTTAACGTAAGCAAAAGAGAGTTAAATGTAACGTTTGTTCAAAAGACTGCTAGACGTGTAAGTTTGTAAAAATATGTAAATAGTCTCTTAAAATACATATTATTATAAAATATATATATAAACGTTGCAAATAAACTCATCCAAAATATAATGTGTTTTACTATTTTTACTATTAATTCGATTTGGTAAACTTGCACTCACATGACTATGCCTATATAACGTAATAAATAGCCGGCAGTAAATTAAAAAGTTACCTTACTGTGTGCCTAGTGCGAGTTTTCTTCAATACTCGTCTCCGAACCCGTAAACTACTACTAGTAAGAAGGAAATTAAAACAGCGCCTACTAGTGTCAGTAATGGGAAACAAATTTTTGCAAGTGTCAATGTCAATAGCTCTTGTCACTAGAGAACATAACCGCACGTGATTGGTTGTTTCAAGAGCTCAAAGTGTACGAAATACAAAATTTGACATTTGACAAGTCAATACCATAGCAACTTACGCTCGCTTCTCACCGTGAATATATTTGTTGAACTCTCACTCAGCACACTGAATAACTCGTCTACTTGCTGGCTGCTCGCTCCCAAAAAATATACAAATGCATACTTAGTTTCTTTTGATGGAGCAGCTGGAGACCTGTACACTCTAATCAAGTAATATTATTGTTTATCAAAATACGAGTAAAACCGATACCTAAACGAATAAAAAAGTGTTTAGGACAATCGAATTTTATTTACTACAACTTTCATTACAAATGGAAATACAACTTGAGGAAAAGGAAGCGGGATATTTAAAAAAAACTGGTTTTCGCAACCTTAAACCTTGAATATCTAAGAACGCTCGCACGTGACCTTAAGAGATAATGAGAGAAAACTTAGAATGCCAAATAAAGGTTTATGTGACAAAAAACACTTATGTAAAACTAGCGACCCGCCCCGGCTTTGCACGGGTGCAATACTGATACTAAATACACTACAGAAACACTGTGAACGTTGTATATAAAAACATAGCAGCCCGCTCTGGCTTCGCAAGGGTATAAAATATATAGCCTATGTCACT
>DWUN01003507.1:0-11945 GCA_018249975.1 Passova gellias
GTACACTGATATAGGTATTCGATTCCTCGATATTATCTAGAATGTTTTTAGGAATACTCGACTATGATATGCGAAATGTTATTTATTTTGCTATACATTTTCAGTGTCAAAAGCTTACTCCATAATTAATTAAATTGTGGCCACAAGAAGAGAAGGATTCAGAACACAACGGTTGACTGGGAGAGAACGCTTTTAGCATAAGTCCGCCGTTTGGTCACTTATTCTGTAGAAATTTCAAATAAAGTATTAATAGATAAATAAATAAAACACACTTTACATATTTCTACCATGTATTTGTTTTTATGAGATAAATAAATTGCCAATTAACAAATGACCTTTATTTTGTGTAACATAAAATTACATATTTCACAATTCTTTTTCAGTTATAATAATAAAAGAGAAAAAAATATATTTCAGTAAATACAATGAGCTGTCTCTATATAAGTCTAATGCCATTTAGAATGTTTTCATCTCCAAGGCAATTTATAATATTACGCCATAAAATACGAAATATTACATCTTTCTCTTCTTGAGCCTTCCAAGAACTATTATGGAGCAAGCCTCTTTTTTTTGAAAAAAAAAATAACAGAAATGTTTCCGTTACACCGACAGCCGCTGACTTCAGCCTACTACCTTTCGTCCCTAGTACCGTATTACCATATGTACCCCTACGTCACCTACATCCCCAAGCTGTCACAGGTGAGTTCAAAGAGTTATAATAAATCACCGCAAATCGCTCTGTAAATAATCACTCCATTGTATAAAATTCCATATTTTACAATGGCAGTGACAGTGACCGAGCACCGCAATATGCTGATGTCTGAAGCACATTAAATTTGTCGCACGGGTCCATATGTCTACATGACATGCATGTACCTATTGTATAGCAATTTTTCTGTTTCCATCTGCACCAGTCATGTCATGAACGCACTTCATTAGTAGGTACTGATGTAAATTAAGTGTACAATGTTGATTTGTATATTATCATTATTGGATTTCACAGAATTTGAATGTTCTTATAACAAATATTTCTTAAGTTAGCTTACAATATCAAGTTCTATGTATCATGGGGTTACCACCTACTATACGCTACCGTGGCAGTAAATATTTTGTTTTATTTTATTTATTGATTTAATAAGTTTATGCACACTTACAATAATAATAATTTTAGTTAGGACAAAAACATTGCAAAGTACTGCTCATGTCTAAAGAGATATCTTCTAGCATTATTTCGATTTTTCTTATTTTTACAAAAATGTATCATAATTGCGTTGTATTAGGATGGAATTAAGAAAATAGGTTTGATATTTACCGTAGGTACCTAAATACTTCGATCGGAAAGATCCAATGATAGAATATTACGTGTCATTCCACGTCGAGAAGCTCGAGCAACATTACCTCGCGGTATTTATAACGAAATTAATTTAATCGGCTAGCTTTGTTCTCAGGCGTCTGTATATTCGCCAAATTAACATAATTGATTGGCATATTCATTTAATTTAGTTATCATTTTACATAAATAGATTACTCAAGAGTTCTGTTGTAACCAACCACGATGCGTTTTTCTGCTTCACAGTATATATGATTACTAGCTGACCTGGCAAACGTTGTTCTGCCATATAAATAATTTTTTATTCATCTTAGCGTGATGTTATATAGCCTAGAGCTTTCCTCGATAGATAAGCTATCGAACACTGAAAGAATTTTTCAAATCCGACCAATATTTCCTGAGGTTAGCGCGTTGAAACAATCAAACAATCAAACAAACTCTTCAGCTTTATATTATTAGTATAGATACGTACTAAGTACTAGGTCTAAGTTGCTATTGAGCATTAATAACGAAAAAAATATGGCACGTCACATACACATAACTGAATAATATTTGATATTCTTATACAAATTCTACTTATATATGAATTATTACGACATCTATATTTTGTTTATTTAGTAAAGTTAGGTTTATTCATAGGCGTCGAAAATATGTTCCGTCACAGGCCTTTTGAGTCTGCTTGTGTACACAAAGGTCTCTTGAGCCCTAGAATGGTCACTTAGCATCGTAATATGAGATGTTAAAAATGTAGTTTGCATTTATCTACAAATTGGTGGTTTGTTCGAGTCGGCGACCTATGTTCCCTTCGTTTTAATCTAAGCACTGACCAAAATAGTTCGCCCTACAAAATTATAGCTGTTACCCGAAGAAATATTACACGCTCTTCATTGTATACGAAGACGTTCAACCGTTCCATGCGAAAACATCGAGCATTAAAACACGAAACTTTTGGCTCCCCGCCAAACTCTATGTAACGGAATTAAATTGCCTATGTTACCGAACATTTTTCGGCTGTTTATTGTATTTAAGGAACAATTACACATATTGCTACGTTATTATGTAAGGAAATTAAAAAAAAAACGTTTATTGCTGACTGTTAACATTATAAAAGTTGGTTCAATAGTATTGCTAGGCACAGGTTTATAAACGTTATTGGAACTCGAGATTTCTTTAGGTCATGTGTTTAATTTATCGCAGTTTTAATGTTAAAAGAGAAAAACTGGGCCGTCCAGGTGTTACTATTTGAAAATCTCAACGGTTGCATTTAGTTTTGGCAGCATGTCAAACTCAATCATTGTCTATGAATGTATAAAATAGATAAAAAAATTAATACTTTTATTATTATATGCGGGAAGCGTAGAAGCAATATAGACTTCCTAGACGTACACCACCGATCTCCATAAAACCCATTCATCCTAGGTGTGAAAAGTCATAGGGTAAATTAAAATGAAATTCTTTAGCGTTGAATATTAATTGCACAAAAGCTAAACTATTAGTAACGACTTACTGTAAGTAGGATAAGCTAAATTGACCTATTTAAGTTCTGGTAGTGAAACACGTGGGAAAACTAGCCCTGACCCCAATGATCTGTAAAGCAACGCCCTACTCTGTTATTGAATGGTGTATAACAGCAGTAAATGTTCACTATGGATTCTGTATTTAGGAGTTCTTGTGCTGGGTGGAATAATTTATTTTTCTATCGTTTTGTTGGTCTAACCTTGGAATAACATTGAAATGGAAAAATTGTAATGGAAACAGACCAGGTGCATCGTACACAACATACAAAATTTATGTAAAACAATGGTTTTACAATAGTTTTGCAAAAGCAAAGCAAAAGGAGTACAGATAACTCGTACTCGTATAACTCGCAGATTAAAATACCTCATGAATTTTCTATACGTCAGCGTTAACGGCACCTAACGGGTTACAAATGTGTACTATTGTTTTTTATTTGTTATTTGGCCACCGTCCTACCTGATAGAAAACTGAAAATCATTGAACTGAAACAGAGTTATGTAAAATGCTTACTTAACAAGTCTACTTGTTAGATAGTGATAGTCATTTTTGGGAAGTACTGGTGCAGGCAGATTGTTCCCTTTTTAGCCAATTTGATCGAAAAAATCAACTGTGAATGAACTATGCAGAGATAGAGAGAGAGGCCGAAGTTCCATGAATATTCAAGGAACAAGGACACTTGGAAGGACAGTTGTCATCGATGCAGAATCGAAAGTGTAATGTTGTTGTTGAGATTTGAGTCAGTAATCTAAAAAATGTTAATGACTTTAAAGCAACCCGGATATATAAAATCTTTAAAAACAAAGGCAAGGCTGCAGCGAATCAAGGGAATAGGATTTTGGCAAATAACCAAAGGCCAAACGTCGGCCTGTGCGTTGGAAACTAACATTAAATTATATTTACATTTCACAACTTTCATCGCTTGTATACTTACTGTAACTGGTAGTAATGAAATAACGTACAATGCGTATAATTAGCATTGTGTATTTAGATGTACGAATTTTGAAATTTGATATGTTTAGTAGGTTTTTCTTTAGTGACGAGAAACTTAGATTAACGAACGTAAAATGTTAATGGTATACTATGAATAGTTATGATTTATATAGCATGGGATGTTTGATTGTCGGCCTTGAGTGTCAAAAACTCTTCCCGCCAAGAAATACATCAACTGTCACTGTTATTTTGACGTAAATGTATTTATATATAGTCTGTAAATCTATGGTCTATCTTTGAACTGTTACAAGCCACTTGAGAATGAGCGTATTGTCTGGTCATAACATCATACGCAGCTACCACTTACTGCCGTAACACTCGCATATAATTACACAAACAAATCTTAAGTGCCTACTCCAAAATTTCACGTTATAAATTATCCAACTGACATATGAAATAACAAATGGCCAATATTAAATCAGTATCCGGTTTTTTAATTGCAGACTTTACTCATCGCGTGTGCTTATAGGGTATGATATGAAAAAACATTCAAGGAAAAAACGAATCCGGTTTGTATGATAATTGAATACGGACAATCAAAACTGAATTAACAGTGATGTTGGATCCTTTCCAAATAGGACAAAAGACATCTGCTTAT
Organism: Passova gellias; assembly: GCA_018249975.1. Lineage (NCBI taxonomy): Eukaryota > Metazoa > Arthropoda > Insecta > Lepidoptera > Hesperiidae > Passova > Passova gellias. Next base: position 4,437 of record DWUN01003507.1, read on the forward strand.
GATTTGGAATTTTAATATGAACCAAAATACAAATGTAGAGAGTAACACAAAACACAAGTGTAGTAGAAGAAAATTAACCATAACATTTATATTTTACATTATACAAATATTATGCTACTACGCAAATGGTTTGGGCGGGCGGCGTGGCAGGGCGGACGTGACGGACGGGCTAATTTTAATACCACGCGAATCAACTCTGACTCACGCTCTATTGATAAAAGATCTGATCCATAACTTCTCAAATTATATCTTAAATTTCTCATGTTACAATCCATCGCTATATTAGCGTGTCAATAGGTCAATACTAAAGTTTGAACAATTTCAAGAAAGGTGGCACCTAAGTGAATATACAGTTTTATTTTTGCATTTAATTTCCAACTACAACAAAAGATTGAACCAAGAAATGTTTTAATAATCCCTATGTAAGGTAATTAAATCAAGCTATTTAAATAAATTTATTGATATAAACCATTATCACGTTATTAACACGTTTAAATGAAAATCACTAAAGCACATTCGTACTCAGGATATGTATATATCATTTTCATATTAGTAAATCGAGGTTTTTTATTAATATTACGTATTTATATGCAATCATTGTATAATTTATTGATAAAACCATTATCCATCACAAAAAGGTATGATCATGTTTTTGTGTTAAAGCTTTACGCCTCCGTACTCTATATTGTCTATCACGTTTATGAGCTAAATATTTATACATTTCAAATCATAATTAGATAGTGTAGAAATATGTTAGTAGGTTAGATGCATGCAATAACACGAATCGCTTTTAAAGTTCGTAATTGCCCGAAGTTACATGAACGCAGCAGGGATAGTTGGCTTGAAATTTAGCCTCCCCTGGGTGCAAATCCTGGCACGCACCTCTGAAATGTTACGTGCGTTTTATAACTTAAAAATTTAAATATCACATTCTATAACGGTGAAGGAAATCACCGTTAGGAACCCTGCGCACCTAAACTATGTTACATTTTATAACGTTTCTGAGGTGTGTGTAATCTGTCAATCCGCAGACAAGATGGTAGACTAAGGCCTAAGCCCTCTCGCTATGAGAGGAGATCCATTCCTGTAGTGGAGATATGAAAAGGTCGAAAAAAAAAACATGAATGGGTTACACATTGCAGGCTGAGCTGATATATCGTCCATCATCTCGGACGATCACTCGACTCACCACATACCCAGAGGTGCCGCATCACATAGTGCGAGTACGGGTGCGCCCATCCGTCATCCTGAGGGAACTTGATCGCATTAACTACCGCCGACGCCCTGCGCTGGCTGTCTCTGCCGTTGACGATTTTTACCGGTCCGAGGCCACCAAGGTAAGATATCTCTTTCTATCTTTGTCTTTCTATCTTTGTCTCTCTAACATCCTGCAGGGTTCGCCACTGAGCCCGAACATCTTGCTACATTACGTCATCACTCATTGGAAGCATGATACGAGATGTTTACCAAAAATTGGTCTTTACTCTGCATGACGCGTTAAGCCGTTCAAATAATGTGCCCTTGTTCTGGACCATGACCTGGACCTCCGTTTTATTCTGAACGAAGACCTGTATCAAACAGTGGAACGAAAAATGCTTATGATGACCTCAATTCGTACGTTCTAACTGCGTCATTTTAACGTTGATTTAGGAACTATATTCCAATTGCAACATGCGATCGTCAATAAGCGGTTTATTTAGTTTATTTACATTTTCGGATAAATATGCAGTCACTACACGTTCCATGAAACGAGTGCGTAAATCGCTCGATCGTCATCATCAGATCCGGTATCTTGTTTATGTTGCTAATCGACGAAATTTTAATGGCTTCTAAAATCACTTGAATAAACAAAAATATCTCGAAAAGTTTCAACGTTTGGCGTCGTAAGTATTATGTTGTACACAGCGTCCCTGGCACAGATCCCATTAGTTCTGTATTCCTTGGTTTATTCCCTGATAAAATTAGTAACACCTTCCTTTTTCAATCATGTAATAAAATACCTGTAGCCTTGGCATGAAATCTTTTCTTCATGATCTGTATTAGACAGTTGAACGGAATAAATTTCACGATAGTCAGTTTGACCTTTCACTCTCTCCGGTCTACGGCATGCATCAACTTGAGTGTATTAATATCGTCTTTTATACCTGGATTCTTCCAAATATTTCAAAAGTAGCATAAATAATTCCCCACCCACGAAACTCGAGCAGTGGGTTTGTGAAGTTGTAGGTGCGCAGTTTAACGTAGATTATACGTTTTATGAATAGCCTACGAGTAAAAATATCTAAAACAGCGCCCGGTGATGCAAAACGTGACATTCCAATATGCGCGGGCGTTGCTGTTGATGATGACAGACAAGTGATGATACATATTTATTTTTTGTTTTCATCTTGAATATAGTACATCTTCGAAATAGCCTAAACTGTTAATAATCTTATATGAATCTGAAGTAAGTGTTACCCCTCTAGCTTTTCAAAGAGAAAAATTTGGATCCATATCCTTTAATGTTATATTCAGATGGGGTTTTAAATTTACTGAATTGGCAGGAAGTCCAACGTCTCACAATTCTGGAAAGTTCCGATAGAACACCCAGAGTAAAGAAACGAGTTAATAATAAACCCATCTATCAGCAGTTTCTATAAGAGGCCAGTAACATTTATAAGACAATACTCGGGGTTAACTTCCTTACCGTGTTTGTTAAAAATTACTAATTTCATATATATTCTTTTTATTCCTCCTATCGTTAATGTGATATGTGTTTCTATTCAGTAGATTATGTACAATTTCAGGCGTTTGAAGACGAGACTCGTCGTATTCGTGCCGACACAGCCTCGCTGCTGCAGCGGGCACGCTCTGTGGTCCCTCGCGCCAAGACTCTTGCTCCCCTTGAAACGATCTATTCGTGAGTATTTACTCATTAGAATAACTGTTACATCGCAAGCCCGTGATTGCGTTGCATTATACATAATTTTTTTGAAGCAGGCTGCGTTGATGCCGAGTAGAAATTCAATGACTCTAACGAACTAATTATGGTTTTCTCATTTTGTGGGCAGACGCAAGAGAATCGGACATTGAAAGTGTACACTTTAGCTTGTTTCGATCGCCGTGTTCAAGGCTAATTAGAGCTTGCCAGCCACCTGTTAACGGCAGGTCAAGTTTTTCTTGGCATCATCTGATGTAACCGTGCACAAATAGCTCATTGATGTGTCTATCAGACCGCCCTGGCACTGACATTGACGGCATCGTGCATCCGTCGATCATTTGGCATGAATTGCGGCAGGCGAGATTGGTAAACAAAGAGTAGCTATAGCAATGGCGAGTTGAAAACGGTAAAGTTTCGGCTTGGACGCGTCCACCGGAGTTCGGCGGAGATATTTCCAGCGTAGGTGTCGATTACCCAGCCAAAAGCACTCGCGAGTTCCGTTACGTTGCGCTGACCAACGATTTAATTTTAGCCTGGTTAAATGCCAGCCAATGTTTGCCGCGTTATTCCAATAAATGTTTTTTTATGGTTTGTTTTCATTGGAGATGTCCTCGCGCTGTTTATTAGCGTCATATAGGATAATTTGCAAATGCAAAACCCACTGCTATAGCAGCAGCGTGCGGCCAGTGACGTTAAAACATTTGCTATTTTAAAAACGGATGTTCGTCATGTTTACACTAAATAATGTAATTGGGAAACATGATTCAACGTCATTCCATGCATGTTGTTTACAGACTTATTTATATCCCTTGGAGTAGCGAATTTCCTCTACATTGTACCTTCCGGCTATCGTTACACTGTCATTGGTCCAGCTCTATCTAGAACTTCGTTTACACATCGCATACCAGCTCAGCTCCCTCAGACCATATTTGTCAAATGTCTACGTCCACTTACATGGAACACAACATGATGGTCTAGCGATTATATATGCTGTAGTTCAAAGGATCATTCGTCAATGTACTTTTTTCCACGTTTACAGTTATTCCTATGGAGAGCCGTTGCCATACCGGTTCAGTAACGACGCGTACGTGGCTAGGCTGCTTTTGCCTCTACGCCCGTCATCCGTGTCCGACCACATAAAAAGCCTGTCCTATTACTCCGAACCCATCAAGAAGTTGACAGGTATTCTAGAAGGCGGTCAGAGTTAACGACTATAACAATAACAATGATATTGATTAATATCGTGACGTCAGACCCTTCCTTTGACATGGAGCCTGACTAACAGCTAGATCCGGTGTGTCCCTCGTGTTAACCTTGGGGGTGTTTCGCCAGGACGCGGCCACCTCGCGTGCGTGCACTTCTCCGGTAGCAAGGCCTTCTCCAATCGCAGGCCTCTCTACAAGGAGCTCAGCATCAGGGACGACGTGAAGCTCTTATCGTTTTACGCGAAGAACAGGCTCGCGGCCGCCGGGCTGGCCGTCGAGAAGGCAGCAGGTATCGAGAAACAGTGGCAACGGCAGTGGCTCTAGCTCTCGCTTCTCCTCCGCATAATTTATTAAATGACGTCAGTTAAACGCCGCGCTAGTGACAACCTCGTCCATTCTCTGTCATTCGAATCTCTTTTTAGTTTCGCGTACCGCTGTTTTTTAAACTTTTCCTTTTAAAATTGATCGATATTTTGAAAAATTGTGAAGTGTCTGGTCTACAAATTAGTTATTAGCAAGCGAATCTTAGATTACTGCATAACAAATTTCAGTTTTAGTGGTATATACAGATATAAAGAAATATTCTTCGAGTTAAATTCTTGTAGTTCTTACAAAATCGCTGTCGTTAGAGAAATGCGAATTCAATTGCATCGATTATCCTACTGCTATTACTTTTCTGGCTTTTCTTTTTCGTTCATAAAATCTCGATTTAACCCTTAGGTGCGTTAACAGATAATTTCGCGCATAAAAACCGTGGCGAGGTTCGATCTCCCCGTGGCAAGTAATAAAATTCGCTTCGGCTCCGACCCCGTCGGCGTATAAACGAGCAGCTTTAAAACGGAGTATAAACGTGTCTAACCCTGGGTGTGGTGTCTCTTGCAGCGGGCGACGCGCCGCATCAGCCGACGGCGGCGCAGTGCGCGTAGCTCCGCCGGCCGGCGCGGGCCCCGGTCGGCCCGGCGCCCGCGCCGCGCCCTCGCGCTCTCTGATCTCGGTATAACACTCTCCGACTAACCGATATCATATCATTATATAAATGAATATATTTTTGAACCGCTTTACCCCAAATCGAACACTATTTTACTATTATATTTACGACGAACGAATTATACACAATGTCTAGTCAATGACGTGATAGCGCGGTGCGTTCGCTGCGCGTTGACGGCCATCGGGACGTCCCGTGTTCACTTAACAGAACTGATTTTGTTTAACAATAAAATTATTTTTACCACAGTTTTAGTTGTTTTAATTAGTATGCATGGTAGATCCCCGAGTCACGCTTAGAATATCCAAGCTTTCTAACGCTTCGCCTTCTCGACTAAAATTATAAACAACTTGTAACATTTAATAGTTAATTGTACCTTGGTGAAAATACTTCATATGTTTAGATGTAATATTTTTGTAACGACATAATCTAAGCTTAAGTTAAGTTAATTACGTTAAATTATTTTGAGAAAATAGTTACATTCAAACTTAACGGATTACCTAAGTTTTATATGTAGAGAAACATCTTAGAAGATATGTATGTACCTAAAATACGTTACTGGAGTAGGCATACTATGGTAAATTCTACCGACACAACTATGTAAGAGATTATTACAATTTCTCAATATAAAAAGTCACGAACAGCATGAAACCGTTTCACTGGAGTAGTTCAATTATTTATTGCTCTTACACGTGCACACGGCCAAGACACGCAGCTTCCACACGCTTAACAAGAATATGACTGGAAAAATAGCGGAATGCTCATTCGGCTTCACAATCGAGCTTAGGACATAGCCAATAACATTCATATAAGAGGGCAACGACTTCATAAGCGGTGAGCTGCTGCGTCGCTAACTGTTACCCATCAATGAACGTTTGATGTATCGAAATGTCCATCTCTCCCATCTTGTATAGACATTTGCTAACTTTACGTCAATGATCATTGGTACTACGCGACCGTTTCATTGGCCGCGGTGCAGTGCAACTGCTGCCGTGGAGACCCAGCCGCAAGTTCCAGACGCCGGAGCTGATGGAAGATCCGGCCTTGGAATTGAAGGCGGCGAAAGCTGAGCGCGCGGCGCGATTCCGCGCTACTACTGCTGAGCCCGTCCTGGCTCCGGCGGCGGATTTGGCTGAGATCAAAAAGAAGCGACAGGCTGAAGCTCGTGCTGCTGAAGAGAGGTGATTGTTGTCAAGATTAAAAACTTTTCACTTTAGTTTCTATATCTATATTACTCAAAACTGACAGAATAACCTTTGAATTTGTAAATATAGATCTTTTAATAGAGAGAGAAACACATGATATTTTTAAAATTTTCTTTATACCCGTCTTATTGGTCTTAATATTGACAAAAACACTGTCTGTTACAGGGCTTTAAAAGAAGAAGCTAAACGTGAAGCTGAACGCAAGGCTCAGGTAAACAATTTATACAGGGAATACAAATAAATAAAATATTTATTATTTACATTTATTTGTAAGTGGCGAATAATTTCTTCACTAGGCTGAACGTGAAGCCGCGCAAAAAAAAAGAGCCGAAGAAGAAGCACGTGTAGCCGAGGCGGCTAAGCGGAAGGCCGAAGAAGAAGCTAGAAAAGCTGAAGAGGAGGCTAGAAAAGCTGAAGAAGAAGCGAAGAAAGCTGAAGAAGCCAGACTTGCGGAAGAAGCTCGCAAAGCTGAAGAAGCTAGGCTAGCCGAAGAGGCAAGATTGGCAGAAGAAGAGCGTCTCGAAGAAGAAGCCCGATTGGCTGAAGAAGCGAGGTTAGCTGAAGAGGCCAGACTAGAAGAAGAAGCTAGATTGGCTGAAGAAGCTAGATTGGCCGAAGAAGCAAGATTAGCCGAAGAAACAAAACTGGCTGAAGAGGCCCGTTTGGAAGAAGAAAGGATTGCAGAACAAAGAAGGCAGGAGGAACTCGCCCGATTAGAAGAGTTAGAAAGGCAAGCCCAGGAAGAGCGTGAAGCTGAATTAGCACGCCAGGTACGAAAAATTGGCAGCAATAATTTGAAATAAGCAATAAGTGAAGTAACCAACTAGTTTGATACTTATTGTGTTATTCATCTAGTACTCTTTTCGAAGTAACAACAGTTATAATAATCATAACGCTACAGCCGAGTGAACAGACAACAATCATCTTCTCTAATTATTATGTACAGGCTGCTGAATTAGCTGAGATCGCCAGGCAAGAGTCGGAGCTGGCCGCTGCTCGTCTTGAAGAACTCTCACATAGTGGTTCTGCTGGCGACAACATTGCTGATGTTGAATCTAGGCAAGTTTCCAGAACATATGGCATATTACATATTAGCTTCATGAAGTAGCACATTTAAAGCTTTAGCTAAAAGTTAATTTTGTGTTGTTTTTTTTATTTGTTTGTAAGTTTTGTTTTGTTTATTTATTTTTGTTT
>DWUN01003508.1:0-11945 GCA_018249975.1 Passova gellias
GGATTTCATAATAATTATAATAATAATAATAATATACTTTATTGCACACTAAAATTGTATAAACAAGAACAAATTGTTAGATTTCCACATTGTTACAAATAAAAAAAGCCCTATTGTTACTTATTTTATTGACCGACTTCAAAAAGGAGTAGGTGCTCAAGTCGTCTGTATTTTTTTTTTTTTTAATTATCAAATAAAAAAATATTTGTCTATTTGAATAGCACTAGTAATATTCTGATACCATGGGCGACACTAAGTCGTTTGTTAATTCATTTCCCAATAATGTCATCGATATTTTCGACGATTATTTTATTTATTTCTATAAGCTACGCCAGTTATATCATAAATAAGGGTAATTAACCTTCACTTGTTTAATGGTATGTATCTATATTTTGTGCCTTATTTACCGCTATTGACTAATGTAAAGGGTGCATCCTACATCCTACAATTCCTGTCTATACTTTATTTATTCCCTATGCCCCATGCTTTCTTGTAATTGAATTTGAATGCATGATGCTTTAAGTTTTCTATATAAACATACTAAATTCGCCTCATTGCCGTGGTTCTCTTCTTGTTTACCATGTAGCATATAGGTACAGCGAAAACTATACGAAAACGACTTTCGGAAGAATCTGTTTTCATATTATTATTGACAGAGTACAAATTAAGCATGTATTTTTGTAATAGGTAGTGTTATGTAAGAAATTAAAAGCATGTTTACCTCAGTTTACACTGTTTGCACAAAGTAATGTAATTTTGTTCCGAGATGTTGAGCAAACGAAGCAAATGAATGTTCGATACGATGTTCCTGTTTATTTTCAATTAGGGGATTGTTTTTTTGGTTTACATGGTAATGTTTAGTCGGTGGAATGTTTACTTGTTTTTGTTTAGCCAGATTTTGTAATTTTTGGGAGGTATCAAAAATGTGTTTCTGTCTTGATGTACGTCTTGAGTAATTGCGAACCTATTCTTCATGAATGTTTGATACCTAGATAAATTGTAGATGCAGACTTTACTGTGAACTATTGTTCGGAATGCATCGATTTGTATTTCAAAATTGTCGAGCTATGCTATAGTTTTTACGTTGTTTTATCTTACAAAACATACAGACCATGCTGTGCAAGGCGATCTCTGGGAAAATTTTAAAATTAGCGTGAATCGGACCTTCTATATTTCCCATCATACTCGCACCCGCACGTATTGCATCAAGATATATTTTTTATTCCAATCGCTGGCCCATCGGATCGATGTTATTCAAAATGCTATGTAAATTCTCAAAAAATCATTGATTTTTACAATCCGCATCTAAGATATGCTCAGTAGAATGCTAAAATTAAGAAATGATATTAATTTATTTTTCTTAAGTTAATATTGTTTTTAGATTATTTTATTCTTCCACAGCTGGACACCGATCTCCTCCATAGTGACGAGGTTTTAGGCCATAGTCTACCACGTTGGCCAAGTGCAGACAAGCGGACTTCACAAAGTAATAATTTAATATATTCCTAAACTCAACTAATCAGAAAAGTAAAACATAATCTCGGCATAATTCCATTCGTCAATCCTCTGATTACGCTAAATTCCGGCTAATACCCAAGTCGTTGCAAAAACGCGGCCTTCATTTACAGATTAATCTGAACATAAAACCTAAATAAACCATAAAGTCGCTTAATAAGCTCAATTTCCCGTGAACGTCTTTCCGGGAACAGTGATATTTACTTTACCGACATCGTAACGTTTTTGTTTCGGGTTTATTGTCTTTTACCCTGTAGTAACTTTTTATTTAATCAAAGTAGCAAACGAGCATTCATCGCTACGATGAACAGGACGATGTTGCTCATATATGTATGTCTTTATTCAAAAATTCTTTAGATTTTTTTGAGATAACGAAAAATCCTTACCCCTGCGAATCACTTGTAATTTGTAATGCCTTGCCTATGAATAATGTGTATTTACCACATGTAGACGACGAAGTTTCATCGTGGATAGCAGCAGCGTTGCATCTACCGTGAAATGATTTATTAATAAAACAATTTGTGTTTCAGTCTAAAAGGGAGGTTGCACAAGTCTTTAAGAGAATACTAGACGCCACCATCTCAGTCGTTAAGAGTAGAAACGCACCTGGAACCGAGTTAGAAAAGGACAAAGAGGTCGCATTAAATAATTACAAGATAATAATCATTGTTTCGACACTTACACGCAGCCATGTGATCTCATATATAAACATGGGCTGTGGTGACTAAACAGTTATTAAATAACATAGGTATGTCCTAATATACGAGCACTACATACATTATACTAAAGAAAATAAGGAAAACCATACTCGAGCAATTCGATGTAGAATGTGGGGAGTAAGATCATGGCTTCCCTTGGGCTCCGTGCCATGGAGGTGACATCCAATAATGACATTTGTGAATGTGGAATATATTAATTTTTTATACGAAGTTACGTTAACAGTTCCCTGGAAAGTTTTTATAGGATCAATGATGGCTTACGGACGTCGTAAAGGGCCGGCTTCGACCTTCCGTAACGGGCCCACAGATGAATATTCTGGGGCCATAAAAGCATGATAAGCCAAAGGTATTGGGGGTAACATTTATGTACACGGAACACGAAACAAGAAACGTTACATTTCTTTCTTAATGTTGTTTATATTTCCATATTATTTTTGCTACTGATTACTGACTTGATTTTAACTGGCCTCGTGGTTCACCGTGGACCCTGACTGCAAGGTATATACCTCTCCTTCAGAGGTATATGTACCTATGTTTATCAGTTGTCCGGTTAACATTACACAGCTGTAGAATTACCTAACTTATAGTTAGATGGCCGTGTGTGGAATTGTCCCGATAATATTATTCAGTGTGGATTGGTAAAACGTAATGAGGTTGGGAAATGTCAAACTATGAATATAAATAAATATAACTTTAAAATAAATGTGAAGCTACAATAACTCTACATAGTATTACTTATTGTTTCTATTGTTATTATTTATTATAATTATTTTCTGTTAAGACTAATAAACACAAAGATTACATTTAAGTACTCTGTGTATTAACGACCTTATAACCATAAAATTAATTAGTTATTATTAGTATCAACATAATCATTACGGACTGTATTAGTCTGGAATAAAAATTAGTAACTATTCTTATTATTATTAACATAACCCAGCTGTTCTGTGCCGTGAGGTACGTACAATATTTGCAACTCAAGCATTGTTAGTAGTTTGTGGTGGCACTATTTCGTCGCTTAAGTTGGACTAGCTAGTCAATTACCTGGAAGTGTTAGAGCTTAGAAATTAGTTTGAAGTGGGTCAGTGAGGTAAGTAGGTATATTAATTGAATACCAGCAGATTAGCCTACATTTGCTTGAAATTCTGCTATCTGTCGTTTTGCAGTTATCCAATAGTTTTAAAGATATTTATGCAGCTTTTTATCGTCAACGATGTATTATTATGGTAAAAATATAAACAAAATACAATATTTCTACTCAGTTTATTGCGGAAACTAAGCTATACCGTGGATAAGATCCGGGTTCTATGGCCTCTTTGTACGAATAATCGCCATAAAACTCCGTTATAAATCCGTTATTACACCTTAACACTTCTCAAGTGCTTCTAACAGCGCCATCTCCACTCAAAATGGAGGCATTAGATGTACTTTCAATTCGATAGCTGAAAGGGGCTTTAACGCATGAATGCACTGAAATACACATCGCCCTAAAGTATAGGGGCTGGAATAGTAGACCGTTTAAAAGACCTAAGTTTTCAATGATACATACGTTAAGAAGAGTTTAAACGACCTAAGTCTCCAATAATACGTTTAGAAGAATGTGTAAAAAACACTTATCTATATGGAAAACAATCGCGAATATTAAATAAGTTCTTACAGGTATAATCTTAAATAGAAAATCATGTAAGCCGTTCTTTGTCGAGGAACATTTGGGGGCAATACAAAAAAAAGACCAAAACCACGTTTTTCATGTTACGTTACGCTATGTTGGTTATTCTTTGACATTATGTTATAAAAGTGGGTAGTATGTCGTGTTATTGTTACTTTGTCGTTCTTTGTTATTATTCATCCTCCATAATATTTTACGTGAGACATCCATACTTTACCTAGCATCTATGAACGCGTAGTTTGTCGTTCCTCAGCTAATGTTTGAATTGGAGAATGAATTCCTTAAAGTGGTATTAACATAGACTTTCTCAGACATATTTGCCTCGCTCTTGATGTAATGGTTAAAAAGTCTGACCGGAAGTTTGTGGGTTTAATTCCCATCCAGAACAAATATTCATGTAAAGGGCATAAGTGTTAGTTTTCTATCTGAGTGATATAAATATCTATATAAGTATTATATAGTATTATTATACATATATGTATGTAGGTAATTAATTTGGCCGGGTAACATAACACGGTCATTTAATTGCCTAATTTGGAATAGGGTAACGGTGTGTGGAATTGACCCAATTATTATTATATTACACTAGAAGAAAGGTGTAACTATTACTACACCTTTCCAACACAGTCATCATGCCAGTCTCTTTGCTGATTTCTGAGTTATTATTTGCGTCGGACAGTATTAAGTTTAGAGATTAAAACGAGATGTGATCGCTAGGTAAGTACATGAATTTCGGCCAGCTTAATGCCAAAATACTTAAATGAGAAAATTACACAAGTAAAAACCATCGCAACCTCAACCAGAAAATGCGTACAGAATTATATTTTAACAAAATGTCTGCTAATAAAAGTTACTTATATTTTTAATATAAACCCAGCAATTCTTTGTATTATTTAATGGTAATATTTCATTATGAAAGAAAAAATATTTCTTATTTTTCCAAAGAAATATGAGAAATAGAATTACTATAAAGCCTGGAAAACAGGTACAATCGTATCCAAGCGCAACAATAAATATAAAATTAAGATACCTAACAGGTTTGTATGACTGGTAAGGGATTGGTTTCAGTAACTCGACATTAATTTAAAGAAGAGGGAAAACGGGAAATGAAATAGCGTTATATTATTACTAATAAAAATAATCTTTATTTCGGTTACACTATTTTATATTTATAGCTAAAATTGAAATTAGTTGACGTTTAATTATTTTAATGAAATATATTTCTTTAAATCCTATGACTGTCTTCACCTATTGGATTTGCATTTGAATGGAGCAGTAAATTTTAGCAACAATCACGTCATGCTGGTATGATGCTGTAGAATCTATCTGTGTAAGTCGGCCAACATCTTCGAAGCCTTACAGCACCACGGCCACCCCAACAACATCCTAAAAGTAAGTAACCTTGCATGACACAACATTAGCAAGAAAGGAACATACTATAAAATATGTAGTATTGAACACTACCACAATGTAATGTTCTATTCAATAATTTTGTAAGTATTGCAATTGTGAATGCTATTGTAATATTGTGAATATTATTTTAATATTTACTTAAGCATTCCTTATACCACAATATTCAAATTTTGTAATTAATCTAGTTGACTTGTGTTTGCCTGTAAATGAAACATCAATTTGTAAAGAACAAATAATTTGAAATAATCAAACTGTACCGAATGCATTATTTACACAATAAATAAGTAAAAGTTGCAATCATTCGGGTATTAATCATATCCATATTTATTTAAAGACCCAAATGTATAATTTAACGATGTTAGTGATTCAGGTTAAACTGTTTTAACTAGGCCTCTACAAACATTGCAGATTTACATAAATTGAGAATGGGATTAGAAACTTGCTGTTAAATGAGAACCAAAGAGAATTAGAAACGTTGAGAGAGTGCCTTATGTAAAATGGATAAAATTATATTTAAAATGTTATTATCACAACATTTATACGAGTAAATCGTCGCGTACTCTTTTTCCGTTTACTGTCGGACAAGTCTGTAAGTCAATAAAAAATATTTCAGCCTACTATCTAGATGAGATTTCAGAACTCCTACCTTACCTTACGGACCTTAATATAAGACCGTAATAATAAAAGTCAAAGCCTCTCTTGTTTATTTATTACGAAGATAACTAAAATTGTGAATAAATTCACCCAAATTTTCCGTCCCTTTGTTGAATGAATAAGATAATTTTATACAAGCAGATCTTCGAAGTAGTTGCGAGACTCATAGTAGAGATAAAAAGACAGATTAATGTAAATAATTAAGCAATATACATGAAAAACATTGTTGTTGACAACCCCAAAAAATCTTTAAAAAGAGACCATTAAATTCGTTTCTGAATCAGCTTATGTGATATAAACTTGTAGCTAACGCATATTTTATTGATATGTTTGATGTTGTTGGGTTTGAAAAATATTTTATTAGATATTACCTAAATCTCTACGACATGTGTAATATTTATTCTACAGTTATTATTTTCGCAGAAATGAACAATGACCATAAGCTTCAATGCTTCCATTGGGTTAATTTATTGTGTAGGTAGGTAAAGTAATTAATAAGAAAACGCCAAGTAGCGATATACTCGTACATACATCATATTTTTGAAACGTATATACTCGTAGATAAAAACAAACTGACACGAAATTCAGGCTACTAAAAAATGAACCGACTGGAAATAAGCACCCGAGACGCCCAAATGTAAAGTGGAGTCATGTATGATGAGAGCAGTAAAGATATAGAATCAGGATTAACGTCGTAACAATGCGTTCAGTCGTCATGGCAACTGGCGTCCACTCAGACAGGGGAGCTCAATATGAAATGCACCATTTCAATTTCAAGTGCTGTGCAAAGAGAAGCCGATCCAGCGAGATCAGCTTAATAAATGCTTTTGTAAATAGTGATGTAGTCCTTTAAGCTTATAAGTATTATATTAAAATTTCTCAAAGGATACCACAGACAAAGCAAAATACTAAATAATATAATAAGACAATATATGTATATTAAGGATAGAATAACCCTACCCTTTAACAACATCCAACACGAATAAATTGGAAATATACTAGCCTCAAATGAAATAACTTAAAGTTCATGTGACGCACAATAGCTTTGACTAGCTAATTTAATTAATCAAAGATTTAGTAGAAGCTCTCAATTATAGTTCTAAAGTTAAATCATTAGGCCCCAACTTAACATTAAAGGAATATTCAGTCAACTCGAAGATATTCGACAGTTCTCTAATTGCACCGAGCAAGTTCGAGCAAATTGGTTCTTGTTAATTGATTTAGATTTGACACTGGCTGTACCAGGATGTAGTGATACCACGCTAGCCGGAACCACTTCGACATCTATTTATTTATTCGACTTTAATATAAAATTCATATAAATCACGGACCTTTAGAAAATTTGTTATATCAAATACAAAGAGTTAAAAGTATTCATTAGTTCTGCTTTAGTGAGTTAAGTCATCATTTCATATTAATTTCTAAAAAGTGTTTTTATGGGGCTGTTAGATCTGCGTGAATACTTTATAACAATTAATAATTTAAATGCCATTTACAGTTGACATGTTCGAGTCTTCTGTTGACATCTGTTAACAATTTGCTCTAACGTATCAGTTTTCAGATTGTGTAATAAATGATTAGAATACGCTTATTGACATACAAAATATACGACACGTAGAAAACATCGTGAGATATTCAACATGATCTAATTGCATCGGCCAACTTCGGGCAAATTGGTTCTTGTTAATTGATTTGGTTCCGACACTGCCTTGCCAAAGCTATCACTTTATTCTATTACCCACTATTCCTCTTAAATTGTGTTGTCACTAGCACGGAATTTGTCAAACGATTTTCCAGAGGAAACGTTTATAATAACATAATTTTGAAGCACTTTGTGCAATACCAAAAGCTTTGCTAAACATAAGTAAATTTCATTGATTATACTAGTATTTAAAACAGATTTAATAAGTTAAACAATAATCTTACTCCGAAAACTAAGAGCGCACAGTTTTATAACTTTTTACTGAACAATTTTGCGCCATCTATCGCAAGTAGAGAACAACAAATTTAAATATCAACGGTTTTACGAAGTTCCTTGCCTTATGAATTGCCACAGTTCTCAGAAAGACTACTTGTTAATATATTATCAGAATAGTTTTATTGTGATATAACGTTAACAATCATTGAATTTTAGCAGTTTTATGGTGATACGATAACTGTCTGTGTCCATTTGTATAATCTGTCCAGTAGGGATTTGAGATGCTAGTGATACGGTATAATGATACAGTTAAAAGAATATTTTGGTAACGGAGTAACTAATAACTGAGTAAATACTAAGAAACGACTAAATGGAGAAATGTTCCATTAGAAATCTTATTATTCATATAAACAGAGAGTAAGTACTCGTACTTGCTAAGCTTTCAGTAAACAAACTAAAAGTTTAGAATTCGATAATGCACTAGGTATCATTGGGATAATCAAACACTAGAAGTTAGAATTTCTGAATTCAAAGCTTAGCGAATCGATTTTGTTACAAGAACGTACGGAGTGCACCAGAAAGGCTTCTAGTAATGATCAATTAGGAAAAGCATTGCATTGTTCTGTAGGAGTATTAGGGTCCCTTAGAACAGCTGCCGACTAAACTCCGAATTAAGATTTTCAAATATCAAGTTTACATAAATCAAAGATTGAACTAATACTTAATACGTGGTTATACCTTAACACATACGATATTGCGTTGTGTATGTCGCCAATCTACTTGAGATGATTCACAAGTTTATAATACTTAATATCTAGAAAACGTCTATATAACAAAGTGCATGCTTTACAAATATTGAAAAATTTTTTTTATTTATTATTTAGCGATATTCAAAACAAATCTGCTTTTACACAGTATTTTTTGTTAAACACTAACTTATTCTTAACTGCCATAAAGTATTCAGATCAACTTTACACTCTGAGTAGGTAAATAATTAGTGTTTTATCGGACCATAAACACCGGAGAAATTGCTAAAGTATTGTCGAGTCCTAAAAATGATACTTGTACACATAATGTAAAGACAGACGAGGACGAAGAATCTCTTCAAAAATGCTCCTAATCTGCACTTTCGAGGCCTGCCAAGAGTTCTGTTGCTTGGCTGCATCTCCATTCTTGGGCAAGTGCAAGCCAACAGAGGATTTTTTATTTTTCGAATATTCTACGGAATCTCCGTACATTCGTTTTCATACTTGTTAGTATTTTCTTCTCGGCGATGTCTTTTTTGTAACGTTTTCGTTCAGGTGCTGCTATTTTCCTCAGTCATTATTCTTTTGTGCCGAAGGCGTTTACTTGTTAGAACTATTTATTGTGTAAGCTCTAGAACTCCATGTTCAAAGGCGCTTCAAGTAATAAGTTTAGCAAATGAAGTTAATATTAATACATGATTCACAACCATTTTATGAATATCAAACTTAAAAATATGTTTACCAATGTTTAACACAAAAACATGAATTTAGACATTGGTCTCATACTTGATTTCAATTATGTATATCCGTAAGACAACAAAATTGAATACAATATAACATTATTTTGTGTTATCCTATTTAATTTAGTTGCATTATATTATAAGCGATTCAAGCCCAGAAACTTGACACGCATAATAAAACTCTTAAAATGAAATTCAATCAAACAACGTTATCTGATTTCCAATTGATTTGATTTCGAAGTGTATCTTAATCGTACTCGTAATTTTAAAGGGTTAGTAAGCAAACAACGCGATGACGTCACTGGTCCTCGTTAAAGAGATATAGCAGCTACTTCACAAAAAGCAGATTCATTTCCTATTCGCTCCGAATAAGTCTTCCCATTGAATACAAACTCTGAGAGCGGCACAGTTAAGTGCACAGTAAAATTTAAAGCTCGTCCCACTTTCTGGGACCCTTCAGATGTCCAAATCGCTTGGCAGATTTTCGGCACATTCGCCACAGCTTTACGAGACTTTATAACAGCGTACTTCGGGCCTAAGTCCTCCACGGTTATTGACGCAACGGGCCCATTTTTTAACATTTTCGCTAAGTCTATTGAATTCTTACATAGCATCGTTGCTAATTTTTGTTTTCTATGTTCGCGCAGTGTTGCTAGAAACATTATTTCCAGACTACAGTCGATGCCATATCTGTAATGTAAATGATGGATTATTATCATGCATATAAATATGTATTGTATTATATTATTGTAAGCTCACTTTTCAAATAAATTGCATCTACTATCGACGTCCGCCATGAACTGTATTAAGGATATGGAAGAGCTTTGCTTGCATCGCTCTTCGGCAAATATTTCAAAGAACGGTTTCTCTGTAGAAGCCGACGTCTGGACCTGCAATAAAGGAATTGAAATTAGAATTGTTTTATTGTTTTGAACTAAATGTTATTATAATGGAGTTTATTAAGTAACCAAGGCTTTGTGAGATGAAGAAGTATCAAGTAAGTCAAGTGGTATGAAACTGGCAAGTAGAAGTGGCTATTTAGAAATACGAGTATGCAAGTTGTTGAAAATAATTTTTGTTTTACATATTTTTTATATAATTTTTTTTTTATTTTTTATATTGATATTGGAAAAAATCCCATTAAACATGTTGTACATCCAAATGAAAAAATAAATATCACTATAAAGGTGCAGAAAAGGCCGTAAGCAAACCTGGCAAACCTTAGAGTTCTTTTTTTGATTGATTTGATTGACTTGTTCCTTCAAATTATGATGTGAGACCGGTGCCTGAAGAATAAAAAGGTTGATAAAAGAAAATACCAATTTCTTACCTGTAATTTATTAAAAGCGACCGATACAACTTTGCCAGTCGCTCTCTCAGCTGCGACTAGCGACACACCATCAAGAGCAGCATCTGCACATAACTCCAATAGTTCTTCAGCTGCTAAAGGATTCTTGTTCACTTCCGTCCCTATGCTGACGTACTCATCTTGACAAAACGATTCACGGATAACCTGAAGTCGAAAATGGCACTCTCTTACAATAAAAACCACAGACTTTATAACAAGCATTAAAAGTTCGCCCGAGGAAGTATCACCGCTACAGATATTTGTGTAGTAGTGTAGTAGTAACTTCGGTCTGAAGGGTGCTGTTGCCGGTTCACAGATGCTTGAACATGTTATTTCTCAGAGTAGCAACTCATATGTGATTAACCTGTGAATATTCACATTCACGCGATAATAGCTAGATAATAGCTAGCTGCTATTAGATAATAGCAAACGAGCAGGCAGTAGTCACAACTGGCTGAGGTCGAGAAACATCTGATATGACTGTAGCAATAGGGACTCTTAGTATCGATAAGTTCAGTTAGCAATAGGTGTTATCATAGCGCTGCCCAATTTTAAATCGGATGATTCCTACCGATTACTTACATTTAATGCACCAGGGAATGTGGATGCTGAGAGTGACTCGATTCTGTACTTTCCTGAAAATATATTACATAATATATTTAAATTTGTATAGAAAGTTGCCATAAGATAAATACACCTTGTTTTGTTTGTATAAGATACCAATATACGAAGTAGCTTCTCATAGTATCAAAAGGTTATAAACCGATAATGTCTGTGAAATAAACAGAAATTTTAAAAAAATTGATAGGGCCCTTATTTTCAATATCTTTCCAGAATAAAATAAAAACATTCATTTATTCCTATGTTACTACTAGTTACGTTGACAAAACTGTTTTAACACATCAAATTATACCGAGTTCTCTTCCATACGTAAACAATGAACATAATATATGAGAATTACTAGTACAATGATTTTATTTTTTTGTACGACTACATGGAAATGTGTATTTGCAAAAATATCTGAACACGAAATTTGCACGACATGATTTTAATATTAACATAAGTAGTATTGACGCACGTTAAAATAAAACAACTGGAATTAGCCGTGAATAATTAGACAGTAACAATTGAATATAATGGAAGATGTCATTCAACAGAACACAAATAGGTAGTATTGTTGTAGATATTTGAAAAAGGTGGAGACATTTAAATGAATACGTACC
>DWUN01003509.1:0-11944 GCA_018249975.1 Passova gellias
ACTGTATATAATTAAAAAAAAAAAATTATAACTGCCATTTTAAATTCGAATTTGGAACATTTCGAACGTGGTCACCATAGTGATCGTATGAAAAAAGACTATTCAATTCAGACGAATGGATATATTAAAGCCTGGAAGCTTATTTGGAAAGCAAGTTATTAATATTATTATCGGAGCGTACAAACAACAGATAAAACGAATCACGAATATAACGCACTCAATGTTGACAAGCACGATAAACGGCAATTTTGATTTATTTTGATACTCAAACACAAATGTGGTTTTTATAAAATTTCGTTTGTTGGCTGCCTACTGTTTGTTCGGGCTAATCTCTGGAACGGCTGAACCGATATCAATAGGGCGTTTCCAGGGAGATAGAGTAGGTTGTAGGGCAAGATATAGCCTATTTTTCTCCCGAAATTCCCACGTGATGGGGTAACGCCGCGGGGCACAGCTAGTATAATATTTTTTGTTATTTAAAAGAGCTCTGGTAGTCTTTTTTTCACCGGCTTTTTTCTCCCGGTCTACTGCAGTCTGAAGGGAACACAAGGCCGAAGTAAGATGACTAATATATGATCTTCACTGAGTGTATGTAAGTACCTTATAATGAACGAAACAGTTTGAATTTGAATTAGCGGACAACATAGACATACCTGCAGGTAGTGGCCGACTAGTACCGACGAGGTCTCGCTGAAGTCGGGCTTGCCGACGGCGATGGCGGCGGTGTAGTCAGATCCCTTGTACTCCAGCGTGCCCTGTGTCGCTGTTAACTTGCACTCTTGCACCTGCATGTAACAATATCAAATATATATTTTTTTGGTTGGTCCACTGCTAAACCAGATCTCCTCTCATAGTGACAGGGATTTAGACCATATCTAACACACTGGCCAAGTGCGGATCGGTAGACTTCACACACCTCAGAAAATATTACATACTCAATGACATCTCTTGATAACGAAGCGCGTCACGTTTGCAAGGACAGAGATATTTGGCACTCGGTGCTTTCTGCCTACCCCGTTAGGGACCTGGCGTGATGCTATGTTGTTGCTGATAACATCTCTGAGGTGTGCGGATTCCTCCAGATGTTTTCCTTCACCGTTATGGCGATTGATACTTAAATTTGTCATCCATGAAAACTGCAAACCTGTATTTAGGTATTAACAAATGTTCGACGTTCGATGCTACAATATGATGTTAAATATAATTTGATTTGATATGTGCATCATTGGTTGTAACAATAAAAATAAAAACTGGAATAATAATTTCACACAGAGAGGCTGCTACATGATTCGTCCTGCTACTCCATTCTGATTGCAAGGAAGGACAGAGCAACAAACAGACTTTTATAACAAATCTATGTAACTTTGATACAAATGTTTGTCCCGGATCAGAGACAAACCTTCATATCCCTGTCGCTAACCATTAGACTAAGGAGCCAAGAAGAAATACATACAATGAGTAAAAATGCTGATTGCAGTGTGGAGACGTATTCTGGCTCACCTGAGCAGCAGCTTTAAGCCGAACTTCCGGGGTGAGCTGATGGATAAGGTTGAAGTTGACGTTCCCCGATGGGTCCAAGTCGCCTAGTATGACGGGGAAGGCCTCTGTCGGTGAGATCTGCTTTGTGCCGATATACGTGGCTCCGAGTTTGTACCCGTTCTGAGCTGAACTCATTGTCAACGTATGGGACATCTGCGGAAGGTGTCGTAATTAAAATAAATCGGATGACATATTCTTAGTCTGCAATGTCACACTTGAATCACATGACAGGGATCTTTATCAATTTAGGGTTGCTTTATTCTAACATCGGTTTTAGGTAAATAATCTGTAAAAATTCACTTTAATAGTGATAAATGAACTAAAATACTCTTGTCTATAGTGGTTTTATTCAAAACTATTACACTCATGGTTTCAATCTCTTTGAATTTCTGAAACATGCATGATTTTTAAATAATTTAAACTTTGTTTGAGTGCTATATACTTCACCTGGAAGTGATTTGAAATCCCCTTATTCACCATCAGCTTGCCTCCCTCGAAGTTGACCGGCATCACATCTGTAATTTATGCATATCGAAATTAATACCCTACGCAATAATACAATTATATACATTGTCACGTCTAATTCTCATCCGGGTAGGCAGAGACTAAAATTTTTGACTGGATAAAATTTCGACTAATTTCTTTCCTATATCCTATGTTGATAATAGTCACCATAAATGGCTGTCTATGAATTTAACTTGAAACCTAATATTCTTTAAATATTTCCAATTTAATCAAAATATTATGAATTTGTGTCCCTTCCAACCATTGCCGGTCACTTCATAATTATTTGTCATAATCCCACTGTCATTCATTAATTACAATCATTACATATATAAATATACATTACATGAATAAATTAAAGATTGATCAATATTCCAACACATGTTTTTGCACAGGTACGTAAATAACTTCCTGAAGCAATGGTCACTACATGTATCAGATCAGTGTTTCCCAGCATGGGGCCCACGCCCCACAGGGGGACAATTTGATACTTAAGGGGGGCAATTTAAAAATGCCCACTTATATTTCTTAAGAGAACAAGACAATTTTTAAAGCTTAAAAATTATGTATGGGAGGCATAAAAATCTTAGAAATTTTAAGGTGGGCATGGCCTAAAAAAGGTTGGGAAACACTGTATTAGACACTTAAAAGCATCAGTTTTTGTAACGGAGCAAGCTGCAAACTCGATTAGTCTAAAATCGACCTTAAAGTTACTCCATCCACTCACTCTAGCACCAACAATTACATTGAATAAACAGATTGATAAGTAATCTTACAAGTTGTAACATTATAAAATGTAGTTTTAAGGACCTGTACAACTTTTTAAATCATCTTCCTTCTGTGTAATTTATAGAAAGTTAAAACATTTAAAAAATGTAATCACTTAGAGTCTATTGGGAAAAATAATTAATGATATATGTTTCAAACCTATAGGTAATCTAATCTATCTATTAAAATATATGCATATGCTAAGTAGAATAAGAGTTTATGAGTTAAATTAGAACAAATGCCTATTGAGTTAGACTTGACTTTAAAGCTTAAGGATGTGAATTTCAAAATGAGGATTTGATGAATGCAGAACTGCTCATTTATGTATGTGGTGTTTGATTAGTATCATCTTTATCACATCCCATCAATTATTTACAAAAAAATGTAATTTTAATCAATCAAAATTCATCATAATTTATGAAATATAGACATAGATTTTGCATCTGTATATAAAACACTTTAGATTCTTACCAGTGAAATTTATTAGGGTCGTGTTATCTTATCGGTAAGCAAATATTGATTCCCTAAGGATTGTTCAAAAGCTACTTCAAAATTTTTTGTTAATGTTTCACTTGCGAATTTACAGAATATATATTCACCTCGGCTCTCAAGAACTGTGTTAAATTATTTACCACCATCTCAAATTTAGTACTTATAATTATTACATCACAAGTAACCATGCTTTTGGATCTAAATCAGTTTGAAATTTTAAACAGTTTTCTGACTGAAATATTATTGTAACCGGTTTCACTTTTCTTTTAACAGTGGCTAAAAGCGTCGCGTGATAAGATCTATGTTTAAACCATCCGCGAAACTCACCTTTGGTTTTTTTATGCAATTCATCTAATGTGCCAGGGTTTTCAGGTTTACTGGCATCTTCTATATTTTTAATATCGGTGTTTGTGAGAGCGGAGTTCGAGACGCGGTACCTGCTTGCTATAGCACCCATATTTTTTCACTTCTAACGTTACTTTCCTCCAATTCCACAAAAATCAATGAACATGTGCAGTAAACCACAGTTCGGTGGAATAAAAGACAATCGGTGTGAAGTTGACAGTAAGTGACACCTATTCTACAGGTTAAATAGTGTT
The DNA here is from genome assembly GCA_018249975.1 of Passova gellias. Classification (NCBI taxonomy): domain Eukaryota; kingdom Metazoa; phylum Arthropoda; class Insecta; order Lepidoptera; family Hesperiidae; genus Passova; species Passova gellias. The sequence continues at coordinate 3,903 of DWUN01003509.1, forward strand.
GTTTGATATTATTGATCGAGATTCCAGTGTAGACTGTGCCATAGGTTATAAAGCTTAATGATAGATGTAATACGACACTTTTAAAAAATGCTGAAATATACTGTTGAAAACAACGGAAATAATCGTTTCTATCATTGTGTAATGTTAAAAAACAAGAGAAACAAGTTGGCCTATAAAATATAGCATTGATGTATTTGAAGGAGATAAACTATTTAACTGAGGTAAAAGCGCCAAATCTGTCCTTGGGTTTAAAATAATTGTATTTAATCTTGATTAAGAATAAAGTAAAGACGTGCTAAAGTCAGTGGTACAAAGCACATCCCGGCGTTTATTAGAAGATTCTGAATATTTTTTTAAAATTATTTCATTTAAATTATACAATTGTTGTCTATGATTGATTTGCCAACGTCAAAATATATTTACAACTTCAAAAGTGTTTTCTTCTGCAGCCTGTGCTCAGATTCTGTATAAAACCGATTCGTATCGTGTAACGATTTGGATTCGTCCACTTTATCAATATGCCAAAAGTAGTTTCGCGGTCAATTGTCTGTTCGGATACAAAGGATCAGGAGGAGTACAATGAGACTAAGCCACTGCACATCTACTATTGTATATGCGGGCAGATGTCACTGATCCTCGACTGCACCATCGACAGGCTTCCGCTGCGGCCCACAGACGGCGCGAGGGTTATTGATGGGTCGAAACACGCGCACAAGATCACGTGCGATCCTGATGAAACGATTTATTTGAAACGCGAGAAAGGGATCGAGAGACAATACAGGTATTTTTATAACATTTCCTTGAAGACTAGTATAATTTCGAATTGGTCAAACTTGGTCGCGTGAATTATACGTCTTTATAAGATCACTGTATTCTTAAATCAAAAAATCGGAATTAAATATCTGTGTATACAATAGTTCTAATTATAACTGTTGTCTGTCATTAACATGAGAGTAAGATTAAGGTACATTATTTACAGGTTGAAATGCAAAAAATGTGCAATACCAATATACTATAAACACGATCACACTAATAATGTGGTGTTCATAATGAACGGAGCACTGGTACAGTCGGCGGGAGAAAGTGCAGTCACAGATATATACAAGCAAGTTGCTCTAGCACAACCAAAGAAGATCATGGTAACCAAACACACTAAGAATATGGGTAAATTTAGCTCCGTAACCGTTTCAACTATTGATGAAGAGGAAGATGAAATTGAGGCGAGAGAAGTCGCCGACAGTTATGCGAATAATGCGAGGATTATTGAAAAGCAGTTGGAACGGAAGGGTATGAACAAGAGACATATGGATGCACCATCGCAGAGCACCATGGAAAAGAGGGTCAGAGGAACTTTGATTGATAAATAGCAGGTGTAAAATATGAATTAAGTTGAGTCAATAAAGGTTATGGACTAATTCATAGTCAATTTGTTCCATTATGGATGTTAACAACATATTGAGAACTCTTTTGTTCATGCAGTTTATAAGTGACATTCATCATTAATCATTGCTTGGGATCTATCTCAATGACGGAAAATGATGACTTTTTAAAGCAAAAATTTGACAGTTTAACTTCAGTGACTATTCAGTGATATTTTGTTTGAAATTGACATATTGCTGTATAGTGGCTGTATGTATCTTTCACACTGAACAGTACAATTCCTTCTCTATGAATAATTTTGCCAAGTTTTCAATGTTGCCACATTTGGTAATTCTTTGTCTATTGTTGGCTTATTGCAATTTTTTTTAATAAATAATGCCAAGGGTGGAATTTTATAGAATGCTATTTAGTCCTATACAAATTACAACAACAACACGTCAGGTCCCTAATGGGGTAGGCAGTCTCTGTCCTTGCAAACATGACGTGCTTCATCTAAATTTATCACTCTCTTCATGCATACACACCGGCTTCGGTTTCTATACAAATGCTTAGATAATGTGGTAGCAGCAGTTATTGAGTGGTTGATAGTGTTCTTGGATAATTTAAAAACTTGATAGATAAGAAAAATTGTGTCTCAAATGCTAACTAACCAATTTGAATACAAAAGAGTGTTTACTTCTGGGCCATCCTAGATTGTGAAGAGACATTGTTGGTTTCAAGAGTGTTATAGCACACATCGTTGAGAATGTAAGATTAACCCACAGAATATTCTGCTGGTGCCAATTATACTCTCATTGTTAGTCAAATAATGTGAGACCCGCTTAAGTTAGTGCGTGCTAACTGCCTTTTCATGGAGCATCCAAATGTTGAATTTCAAAATGAAATAATACAAATGTTTCTCACATTTTTAATTTATATGAAAACAATTTTACAATGTTCATTTTAAACAATAAATATAGATAATAATGTCTCAATGTTACACGGCTGACGGAATAAATATTCTTTTCTTATACAATCTTTATTTACATAAATTATATACAATTAAACTTTAATCGTGACCAGCCAAGTGCTAGTATATACAAAATGTACTTAAAAAAGAGATTCCGAAATACCTTTTTCGTAGTTTTTTTTTATTTTGTACATTATATACAGATGTAAACTATTTGTCTAAATATTTCAACGTTATAATATACACAGCGTAGATGAGAGATTAAAAGTTTTTAAAAACCACTTAGATTTATGTCTATTACAATTTTTATATTGTTTTGTTACACAATTTATTTAAAGGTATTCGTTTCTTAAATCCCTATATAATTTAACATAAGAGGAAATTAGAGACTTCACATTATATTATAATAATGGCAGAATATCAAGGAGCCTTTTTCATTACAAGGAATAGGTAAAAAAATTAAGGAAGGAGAATATTTTTGACAAGTAGTTGGCACTTGAAAGTTGCATGGAATCAAAGTACAGAGTAAAATATGAAAGGAGTAAGATTTAATATAGACTTTGTTAATTCTAGCAAATATTATTTTGATTACATAATCGATATGAATAATGTATTGTATGCTTTCATGGAAGAACATTAATTTGATTTAAATAAGTTTGTAAATATTTTATTTCTTGAATATAATTATATAAGAAAATATCTTACGTATTTAACAATACCATACACTGACTTCTCCACTTCATTGTCCGTTAGATTAGAGCAGGAGGCTTAGAACGAAGCAATAACAATGAAAACGAATCATAAAGATTAAATAGTCGCTGATGTGAAAAAAAAAAAAAAATATTTGGGTTAAAACAATTTTTTCTTAAGTCTAGAGGAATGTGGTTTGTGGTTGATCGGTAAGGATGTCACATTATTCCTAATTACATTGTGTATATTGAAAAGGGCACTTAAAGGGGGGCTCCTTATACCACTAATATTGTAAAATTTGCAACTATATTTCAATCTTAGCGTAATATTAGGCAATAAGTACATACTCAAAAATATGGAATAAGCAATATTCGAATACCTATTAAGTTACTTTTATTATACTGTGTCCATACACAGATTCTTGTATTCAACTAGCATTTGCAGTCTGCTGCGGCTACATCCACATAAGCGATCATTTTTAATATAGTAATTATATTTATATACTACTAAACAAATTATAGGTAATTATGAAATGCCTTACTTTTTTAAGGCCAAAAATATCTACTGGCGAACTACAAAACTTAAAATACAAAACGATGAAGTATAAATTTGTTAGGTACTAATGCATGGAATATGTTGCAAATTTTACGATTTATACACACACTGCATGTAAACATGTTAGTTCAACTTGTAATCGTTTCAAGTAGAAATTCGAAAGACTCCAGCGAATCTCTTTAAACTCGATTAAGTACGTTTAAATCAACTTACCGAAAGTTGAATACGGTATACAACATTAGGATAATTTTACAGTTTACTCGTCTGTCTCACGCGAGGAAGGATTAAGGTTAGGTATCGGCTAATTCTATGGGCGGCGGCCTCTTACCGTGTGCCTAAGCTCCGTCTATTGTTAGTACCGGGAGCGAAGCTTTCCAATTTCTACTTTCGTCTATTCGCTTGTCGTGGTGGTCGAATCGATAAATAAATGCCACATCGTTAATAATACGATTACAAACTATTCATCTACTGTCTTTTATGTTACATTAAAGGTATTGTTGTATAAAATACAAAAATGAAATAGGCACGATTTACCACATATTCGGTGTCGGTGATGGTTACGTAACGTTTGTCATTTGTCATCTAATGAACTACCTACATTGATTGGGGCGACAGTAACATTTGTCGAACATCCAAAGTTTTCTTAACTATGTAGTTGTGAGACAATCCCAATGGCGACATACACTAATATCTTAGAATTAGCATGCTTCTGAAAAATTATCGATTTTATTATACATTTTGTTCAAATGTTTATTGGTAAAACAAGTATGTTTTTAACGCAGCAGACCGCTGCAAGTATTGACCTGTTTAACGGCATTCTGTATTAAGAAACAAAATTTGAGACGGTACACATCTGTATCCCGGACAGAACTTTCGTTCTATTTGTCAGTCACGAGTCCCGCGGCTTCAGTGATCGCTTAACATCAGGCTGCCTGCACCCGTTTGCTATATTTACAACGGAACAGATAACGCCCATAAACATATTTCTTTCTATCTATCTTTTTATATATATTCTATCTAGCTATCGTATAAATTTGTGGTTTATTCTCACTGTAATATTACGAATGCAATTTACTGAAAATGATCTGATATTTGCAGGCTAAGGTTTAACGTACAAAACATCAATAAGTCAAACATTCTTGTGTCCTTTAAATGGTATGTATGGAAATTAATAAAGAAAATTTAAATTTCCTTAATTCGTCGATACATTCCTCATCTACGATGTAACTTATTGCTAAAAAAGGACAATGTTGTAAATGTAATAGATTTATGTACTTACTTTTTTGTTATATGTATTAACATGTAGGAATAAGACAAATAATAATGGTAGGCTATGTCAACCTTTGAAAGTTCAATTTGTAAATTCAATAGTATTTCGAAATGGATCAAGTCTTCCAACTGGTATTGTCATTTGGCGTTTCAGTTGAACTATATTTATTTGTTATCTCTTATACGTAATTGAAGGAAGATGTAACAGCCTTTTCATTTTAAATCTCAGCTAAGTTTTTGGATTGAAATAACAATCAGGATGTCCTTATCCAATCTATCATGGATTGTTGGCACTGAGAATTCTGATGATTTCTAGAGAAGCATTTGATCGCGCAGCAGATGTAGCAAAGCACAGCTTAGTACATAGTACTTGGATAAAATAGACCATAACGCTTGTAAGAATATTTTATAAGCTCTACGAATAAACGTTCATTGAAACGGATTTTCTATGCAAGGGACGAAACTTGGAGCGCCTATTTTACATCGAAAGAGTTATGTTTTCACCAGGAAACCGTCAAAGTTATAAGGTTTGCGTTTTGCTTTTTTGACCGAACGTTTTAATTTTTTTGGACTGAATATTTGCAAGAATCAATTGCTCGGATACGCTTGGGAAACACATAATATATGTATGTAACTGTTTTTATACACGCGATCCGTTTATCGCGAATAACTTTGTTTTCTATTTAAAGATTAGACGGTTAGAAAAAAGAATCACAAGTCATTGCGAGTTAATTAATACTGAGTAATATTTTTTCACAAAGTCACGCCCACCAAATTGCACAACAATTTCATTTTTAATACACGAAAAAATACAAGGGCGTGTGTTTACATAAAAATAATATAAACGCACGATTACCTACGTAATTTTTTACGAGATAATTTTGATCTCTCTCTACAATTTGTTATACTATATCTAGATTAAAAATTTAATTCATAACATCTCGATCTTTCTATATTTTTTAGTAACTATACGACTATTTCACAAAGTCAGCAGGCCAAACGTGCTTGGGGTTCGGGTCAATTTAATGTGCTCAAGTTCCGTAATGCGCAAATCAGTGTTTCCCGTAGAAAAAAAAAACAATATGTCATTGTTTTTTTTTCTGACTTGTATGCCAGGATGTGACCATTGCTAGAAGTAATAATAATAGTCAAATCTTCAGAGTTGCATTACGAATATATTTACAGACTTAGCAAGGCCAATTTATCTCCCTATAAGTTGAGGCTTAGTTACATCGTAAAACAGTACCTATGTCACTGCGGGCTGAATGGATGTGGTCTGAAGACATTCGTGGCCAGGGCAACATTAAGATCATTTTAATCAATTGACTCCGTTCAGAAATTAATTGATTTAAATCCCCGAGATTCTCTGAGGATAACATACTCTGCTTACAAAACTAGAAACTGCAAAATGGCATGCTCTTTCATATTTTATAGAATAATTATTCTTATTCTGTCAACTTTTAGAGGAGAGTTAAGAGTAGAGATGATTGGCCTGTTGACTTACGTACTTAAGTCATATGACCAATCACAGAGGACTTACAATAATGATACGAGTATCAAAGTTTCAACTTGAAGACTATTCGCAGTGAAACATTAGAATTTGCGTTTATTAATATATAATTGTGACGGGGACTACGCTAAGTTATTCAAACCTACAGAACTACATCTCACTTTCGACTGTATAACGTAGTAGGTACAGAAATTCATCAAATTGTAAATCTAGTCTTGTTCCATCTGGTCGTACATAGAAAGTATTTCGAAAAGCTACGGTCTACCGAAGATTACACGTTGAGCGGGGGTCCCCTTCGACGGCCGTCAGAGGGCGAGCGGGAGGAAGGGAGCGGCGGTGCCGAGGCTACACCAGTACCGGTCTATGCTTCCGCTTCTTCCTCCGCGATGCGGCATCGCGCGGGCGCTCAGCGGGTGCTATAACCGCTTGTAGACGGGCGGGGGCTGCGTCGCGGGCTGGTGGAAGGGATGCTGCTGTCTGGCTAAGATCTCCGCCTACAACCCCAAACACACCCTAAATACTCTTCATAAATGGTTTACGTGAAATGGGTCGAGTATCTACCGGTTTTTTACTTTTTCTTTTAAGTGTAGAATATTGTTGAATACGAAACCAAATTACCAAAAGATATACATAAAGCACTCTGCAGTTAACTAGCATACATTGATATTCTCAAAGTCATCAGCCTGCATTAGGACACAACTATTCATAGACTTCCATTTGGGCGCCCTCGTACCGTGGAGCAAATACTTTGCATTCAACAAGCAAGTATTGACATGTGTCATTTACTTTCTCTATTCTCTATGGCCAATGTTTTCTGTTACAAAAGTAGCAGATGTCCATGGTACTTAACTGGTATATTGTTCACTATAGTCTATACCGTATATATATGATATACCTAATTAATGCGTCTAGTCTAATACGCATTAATTAGGATTGAAATTGAAGTTCAGTTACACATTAGTAGCTTCTGGGAGAAGGGTATGACTGAGCTAACGCTTCACATAGTTCTGTTCAAAAGGTAAATGTAGAAGCTAAAGACACAAGGACCAATTTCTCACTACCTTGAAACATATTATCTAAAGTCTTGTAAACAAATATTTCCGATTTTATATGTAGCTAACTTATATTCTATACCGTGTTCAATATATTACAATAAAATACTTACAACTTGCGGTTGTTGGATTTGAGCCTGCTTTAAATTTCTTTCATTTATTAATAATTGATGTGCCGCTCTGTAAATAATACGAATTAAATACACGTTAGTCAACTTTATATTAATAAGTATGGATAAGATTTAAACGTAGTAATATTAAACTCTCTACCTAATCTACAAAAAATATCGACCAGATTTAATAAATACGAAAATAAAATGTGTTGTCCCGCAATTACCTATTGTTATTCTGCCCATATAACATCTAGAAATTTATTTTTAACAAAAAAACAATAGAATAGACTGTCACATTTAGAACTGACCTGTCCATCTGCTCCTGTGTCATGTCCAACGCCTCCTGCATTTCCCGTGACGTGTTCCTCACGAACTCTGGATCACAGTACGCGGCTAAACCCTGTTCTGCTAGTACCTGAAATTATTACACAATTAAAAACGCACGTCAAGCGCGTCAGGTTTGCAAGGACAGAGATATTTGGCACTCGGTGCTTTCTGCCTACCCCGTTAGGGACCTGGCGTGA
>DWUN01003510.1:0-11943 GCA_018249975.1 Passova gellias
GAATTAATCCAAAATTCTAATATCTTCAGTCTTTCTCCAAAACTTATATCGACATTCTTATTTTTTACAACATTCCAGAAAACATTCTTTTTCTAAATTTTAAATAATTCAAATAATTAACAGGACTATGCTGCCAGTCCTTGTCTATGGAGTTGGCTATAAAAATGTAATCCGCCACATAGACATTAATGGACAATACAGCGCGGCAAAATTGAAATTTGAAATGTTATAATCCTTTTTGCAGTATCTGAAGATGTTTGGTAACTAAGGTTAAGTGGTAAGAGAAATAAAACAAACAATACAACAACAACCATTGTAATCAGTTCTAACACAGCGTAATTTTTAGTCACAATCATTGTAACAATTTCAGTGTGAAATTATATAAATCGACATACTATCGTTTAAAAACAAAAAGTATTAGGTATAAAATAATTTAAAAAAAACAATGTCCGGATGTAAACACTACTAAATCTCGGCATAATAATATTATGTAAATGATGGCTGAAAATATACACTAATTTTACAACAATATCTACTGTTTTTGCACAACTGAGCCAATCAGCTGTCATATAGTGCAATGTTTCAAGTTGTCACTTTCAATTGACACGTGAAAGTATATTAATTTTTTTTATGATTGTAGATTATATAATAATCTTTTGTTATGTAATACATGTATTAACAAAACTTAAAACGGTGCGTGCATAGGGTGTCTTATAGTTTATTACTCTGTGCATCGCTGTCCCGCTGGTTTCCCGCCAAAAATTCGTATTCACCAAAATGGAGTAGATTGCCTTTAGCCGGATTATACAAATCAAACGTTGGTTTTATTCAATTAAATACAATAAGCAGTATTAATTTTTCAGATCAGACTATTTTCATTATTTATTATAATTTTAACGCTAATCACAGAAGCGACATGAACACAGTGCATTTTTACAAGGAGTTCGTTATATATGGAAGACATTTTGGGGATCTCTTTGACAATCTGTTAAATGAACGATCGCCAAAATTTATATGAAACCGTTCATAAAGCTACTTTTATTTCCATATTTTTAATTACATTCCGTTGCATATATTGGTTGCAGGAGCATCTTCGACGGCTGTCCAAAGGGAAACAAGCTCAGTTCCATGTCAAGGAATATGTAATTGATGAATCTTTTTCGCTTATCTAAGTGCACCGACATCATTGAATTCTACGTTACATATCGCAAACAAATCACTAGTTTTGAAAATTTAAAAGCATTCAGTAGATTCGTCTTGTCCAATTTATTTTATTTACTTTGATTGGATTATAGCATGCATTTTAAAATTTTACATCTAAGTTACGAATTTTTTGTTTAATTAATTAAAAAAATTACGAAGTAAATCTAAATGTGTACGATTAAATATTTCGCTTAAATTTACGTTACAATAACGGGTACGTGACTCATAATTGTATAAACTGGCAACATTTTTTGAAAACAGGGCCGTCACACACCGATTATTATTATTTAAAACATCTTACCGGTAATTTAAATTTTTGAAATGTCAAACACATCAGCAAATAACCATCTAGAGAATGGACAAGTTTCTCGAAATAAATCGTATTCGATTTAATTTTATTCCTAAATGTGTTTATCGCCTGTGGCAACCCTGCGGATATTAGTTCTGTAGACATACAATATAGTTAGAAAGTCACATTGTTAAGCTCCTGAATAATTGGATCGCTGCTAAAACTATTCTCGTGTAATATATACAAATCTATGTTTATTTCAGGAAGTAGCCCACGGTATACAATAATAATGAACTACATGATAGACAGACGAGTAATTTCATTAGATCCAACTTGTTACCACCTTAAGGACCTTGGGATAGTGTAACATTAATACTACACGTTTACACTTACAACTATACAGCCTCTTAATAGAGCTGGTCTTGGTTTGTGATTTTTTTTGTGATAATTAATCGAATATTATAAAATAATTTTCATATATTTTTTAAATCTGACGATCTGCTATGTTTAGGAAGAAATATTTCGGAACGTTATTTTTCAATTACGAAAAACACACGCGAACGCATTCATGTACTAAACATACATTTGAAATTTGCGCGGGAAAATCTAGACTTTTAAGGAGTAATAGCAATAATGGATGCTTACCGTACAAAAGTCATTTGTATAAAATATAACATACCTACAAATATTTTACTTAAACCTAAGGATTTCTTATTTATTTGCTAATCTTGTTAAATCTACGTTAGGCGGGATCTGGGTGTTTGGAAATAAGTCGAGACAATATTTACAAAAAAAAACCGAAAAAAAAAAACAAAAAATGTTTTCAATTTTTATTCTCATCAATTATAAAGCGTATATCATAGAATTGTATCACTTTTTATACACAGGTCGTTTTCATTGACAATAAATGATTGCATTTAGAATTCCCAACACCAATTGCACGTAACAACAATTATAACACAGAAAACGTGAAGCAAATTTAGGATTCGATTTTTGGTTCGAAAGAAAATTAATCGCCATTTCCCATTCACAGTTTCAAAATGAAAAATTGAAAATTAATAAAGTACAAAACGACAATAACATTTTAATAATAAGCAGGGCCCCAAACCGATGGGAGTGCGGCCCTACGCGGAGTATGTGCTAGTGAGTATCTAAAAATTACCCTGACTTATTTCCGAGTGTTTTAAAAAATATAAATTTCGTTCTAAACGCCGTAATATCAGTCTTTTTTAATAGTACCGGAGTCTACAGGGTGTGAGATCGTTGGCTGCGCTGTACGGAACAGCCTGTAGATACCTAGATGTATGTACAATTAACTTATACGCTAAACTTACACATTAAAGGTAAAGCCGCAGCGACGGCCAGTTGAAAGAAAGAAATCATTGTAATGAGGAAATTTAAAAAAATCTGTAAAAAAGAATCTACTTAGATTTTTTTTCAAATTTTCAAATGTCCCGTGCTTTGCTACTTATACAAAATGTATATTATAGCAATTGTTTATGTAGCTAAGCGCGAGAAGTATGAAAATGAAATTTAAAAATGATTTATACCATTTTTCCCCAAAAATAAAACTAGCGTTTGGCCTATGAAAAGTAAAGTGCAGTGTAGGATGCTTTCTTTTGTTGTAAAAATTAATTTTAGCATTATAAAAAAATAAGTCTTAACAGCCGCTAACACAGATAGAAAGAGAAACAAAGCGCCATCGCTGTTACTTGTACGATAATAAGTTGAGTTACGCCTTAAATCTACAGTCAATAAAGATGTCTACGGGAAAGTCTTTTGAAAATATACGTATAAGATGTATAAAAAGGTATAATGTGTATAAAAAGAACAGATAATATCTAGGGCCTTAAAATCTAGAAGCGTTCTTTAATAATTGAGTCTACTTTTACTATAAAAATATTACACATGAATGTATCTATACTAATATTGTAACATGAGAGTGATGAATGTAGACGAAGCGCGTCAGGTTTGCAAGGACAGAGATGTTTGGCACTCGGTGCGCCCTGCCTACCCCGTTAGGGACCTCGCGTGATGGTATGTTGTTGTTGTTTTTGTGAGCGTTTGGCAGAATTGAACATAACCAAAAAAAAAACTGGATTAAATTAAAAAATATATATATAATCATATCACAAAATTTGTAACCACAATGTCACACTTCATCGACTCCTCAACATGTGACGTAATTTATGGATGCTAAATGTAAATATACCGCAATAACACACCCTCCGCCCGCGACCCCTTAGACACGCCCAAGTCATATATCCCTACTAATATTACAAATGTGAATGTAAGTCTGTTTGTTACGCATTCACGCGAAAACTACTCGACCGATCATCGTGAAACTTTGTACACATACTCTTGGAGGTATTACAAGTGAAATACTTTTTAAGAAAAAAAAAATTGCCAAAGAAAGAAGTAGGCATACAATAACCATTTCTTAAATGTGTACGCCGGGCAAAGCAAAATATGGCTCGAACTAATAATCCTGTAACATCTCTATATGCACCCGTTTTTGTGCAAATAAACGTCTTTGTGTTTGTTAAATTCAAACACGGACGAGGTCGCGAGCCTAGCTAGTTACAATCAGCTCTAGCGATATCACTTGGTTTAGTTTCAATTTACGACCCGCGAACCGCTCGAAAACGGCCAATATTACCGCAAACGAGTAATTAATTCTGACCATCTCACTGTTACGCTTTCACGAACGAACCGCTGATCTCGATAAAATTTAGCACGGACCCAGTTTGAACTGTTACAGATAAGATGCATAGAAAGAAGACATTTATGTTTGCAGCGATAACTGTGATGTATGTGCATTATCTGACTAAAGCGATACTGCAACATGACTGATTTTATTCATTTTTTTTGTAACTTAAAAGAGCGCGAGGAGTGTTTTTTTGCCGGATTTTTTCTCCCGGTCTACTATACCCCGAAGGGCGCACAAAGCCGAAGTAAGATGACTAAAACATGACCATCATTGAGTGTATGTATGTAAACAGTTTGAATTTGAATTGGACTTAATAGTACGTGTTTATATGGAACTCGAAGGAAATAATCATTACGGCAACCACGATAAGTTGTAAAGGCGGAAATGCAGTTGAACAAATATAGATTTTCTCAAAGGGTTCGTTCAATATCTACGAAAACAACTAATTCCAATGACAAAAACAATCAATTCGGCTAAGCTTTTTCAATATCAAGCAACCCAAGTACCGTTTTAATGAATATCGTGAAGACAATCGTTTTTTTTCAATGGCAGGCTAATATTGATAATAACAATGTTCATTTCAATCAACATATTGGGATCATAGTTAAAATATATGAGTGCACATATCTACTTACATCTATGTTTAATATTAACTAAATTTAAAATTAATCAATCAATCAATCCTATGACCATCTCCAACTGCCTTTGGACGCAGCAGTCCGTTCTGGCAGCGATTTTTTTTATATATCGAATCATTGGTTAATGTAAAGCTACTTTTCACTAATTAATCAGACTTGGAAACATTGCGACGAATACGATTTACATTTATTAAAACCTAATTAACTCGCGCGTGACTTAGACACGGTATACGTTGGTACAGAAACAAAAACATTTAGAACGCAAACAGGTGAACCGATAAAGATATTCGAATACAAAACATACGAAACTACAATTTGATATCCCGCACAGACCGCATTCGATATAATAATGCCCTCGTTATGGCGAGATCTAGAAAAAAATTCATGCAGTAATAAAAAATTGATAGTTTTTCTGTTATATTGCTTATTGTAAAATCGGCGGATTTTCAAAAAAAAGTTTCGTGAAATATCAAAAAATCCTAATTCAGCGGGTGTCTGTGAAACAAAAGAGCCACATTTTATATTTCATGTGCCTAGCTTCGGTAGTTTAGGGTCTGCAATGATTAATCAGTCAAAAAGTATTTTTATATGTATTGAAATTAATAAAAATCAATTGCGGTCTGTGTCGAACTAAATTTTGATAGCTGTATAATTACATTTTGACAACAGTATAATTACATTTAGACAACTGTATAATTACATTTTGACAGCTGTACAATTATATTTTAACAGCTGTATAATTACATGACGCGTGTATAATTGTAGTAACAATCGCTCTGCACCCTATATGCAATCCAGTTATATACAAAACATCAACGATGACTTTTAGACAATGTTAATAGTATCAAAAATTAATTTAGCACGATGTACGTATATCGGTCGATGAGATGCCTACTTAAATATACAATAGGAACGCTACTAGAGATTTTTTTTGTAAATCTAAACATTACACCGCTAAATGTGCCGCATTTTCGAATAATCTAAGTATTGCTATCAAGTAATATAAATATCAAGTATATATCACTTCGCTGTTAAAACGTACGGTGATCTAGAATACTAATGATATAAAACCGTTTGTAAATAGGTAGATAAGACCTAACTTCACTACAGATATATCAAAAAGGAATTCGGTGATAGTTTTAAGAAAATGTAACTTAGCATTGCAATAATTTAATTACCATCAATTGAATTGAAGTATAAATTTGTTTAAGTAAAACAAGCCTCGTCGGTTTATGTATAACATATGACTGTTAAATATTTTTTTTGTTTATACAAAAACTATAAAAATTATTTGTGATTTTTTTTTGTATACAATCGGGTAAAGTAACATTGTAAACATTTGTTAGTATTATCAAAGTAATATCGGTGTTATTTAATATTACAATAAACACTTTTAAACATACCGTGTGGCTAATACTTAAACTAGAGTTATAGTGGCATTGGCCTCGTGTAATTGGCTGAGGCCTCAACCGTACTAAGACCACACACACATCTTAATTACAATTTATTGAAGATTACAACCTTGATATTAATCATAATACAGTCTAATCAAGTGTATAACATATTAATCTAATGTGTAATAAGGATAATACCACAATAATGATAGTAAAAAGCTTGGTCGTAGCAAAAAAATTGAGAGAGACGTAGACTTAGTCTTTTTTTTCACCCTGTTTTTTTTTGAAAATGGACGCTTGACTCTTTTGTATTTAGTTAATCACAGATTTATACCACCCTTTTGAGAATGAAAAGTCTAAAGCGTACGAGATACAGTGATCACAGGATACATTAAAAAACATTTTTTGGAATGTATAATTTTGTATAACAAAGAAATCATTGCGATTTTGTGACACGATTAGACAAGAATAAATAGAATAGAATATGAAATACTATAAGAAATATCACATCTAAAACTTCAAATTATACAGAAGAGTCAAGCTTTGCACCTATTAATGAAATGGCCAGCAAAAGGTTTTTTCAGTGTATAATGAACGATTTTTTGTGATGTCTGTGTAGTGTGTTACATTAAAGAGTACAAAATATTAAAAATGCCATAGGATAAAGTTAGTTTTTATGGTTTGGCAAAGATTAAAGAGATAATTAAACTCGGTAACTAGTTTCTAAGACAACCTCTTTATGGTCACTTCATTAATGGGCTGCAGCATCCACAAATCTCTAATAGATAATAAATTTTTAACTCCAGAATGGTGTTCGATGAATGAAGACAAACATTAACAGCACTTTGGTTTTTAAAGCAGATTCTATGAGCACCTTTGCGATTAATTTACAATGACGACACAAAAAAAAGTTCAGTCGCTTTTCAAAAAAAAAAAAGTGACTGAATTAAATTGTATAATTACCGTGTATAATTGAGATCTGGTTCCGTTTTTTGGGGGGGGGGACACAAATGTATAATTGCAAAAAAATCAGTGTATATAAAAGTATTTCGAAATAGTCATTTAACAAACAGTACAAGTAATAAGGAAGCATAGAGTAATCAAGTGTCATGATAAACAGAAGAATGGTTGCAGGATTCGCATAGAAAGTGTACAAAGGTTTTTTTTTTATCGACTGCCAGGTTGGTGTATTGCAAAGCGATGGAAAATCATTATATCACATATTGCACTATTTTCTATATGCATGAAGAGAGTGATGAATGTAGATGGAGATATTTGGCTCCCAGTGCTTTCTGCCTACACCGTTACGGACCTGGCGTGACGGTATGTTGTTATTGTTGCATTATTTTTCAATAAACAACAACAATTGCAGCTCTGATCCGAGTGCACAATAATGGCAGACGATAAAAAAAAGAATATAAACAAATAAAAATATTGTTAGTCGTTAATCGAATGGAAATTATCTTAAAGTATGAACGTTAAGTGCGAATGAGATATAGAAAGGCTCTCAATGTAACATCTCAGTGAGTTTCTGCCGTCGAGCGACATGCTCTGCTTCCATACAATGGGCCATCAGGATCGACTCACCAACGATAACGGTCTCCAGGCACAGCGAGCAGGCGTACACCGCATCACCGAAGCAGACAATCTTGTTATCGTCCCTATACATTGTCATGGAGTTCAGCACGGTACTTGGCTGTATCTCCTTACCGGAGGACATGCATTTTTTTATATACGCCGTCTTGTATAGAAAATGTATTTTCTCGCAATGACTCTGGCTGAGGATGTGCTCCAGCAGTGCATTTTCTTCCGTCTCCGTGCTCTTGCAGGCGGAGCAGTGGAATGTTATGGCGGTTTTGGACTCAAGCTCTTGTGTAGCAGGTTGGCATTTCAATTGGATGCTGTGCACTTGGATGTAGAATGTTATCCGTTCGATCGCGGCTTTTTGGAGGAGTGTGTTCAGCAGACTCGTGTCTTGGAAGCTGTTGTAGCTGACGATCTGGTCCAGGGACTCGGAGTAAGCGCTGAGGGTGGAAGAGTCGAGGCTGAAGTTGCCGATGGAGGATGTGATCAATGATATCGATCTATCAGTCTTGTTTGTGACTCCGGAATCGGTTTGCGATGTCCGTGAATGCTGGCAGTGGCAGTTACAGTTGCATTTGGATGAACTGGACTCTTCGGAATCGCTGAGCAGCATTGTTATATTGTTGCCGGAGACGCTGGTATCTTCTCTCTCTGATTCTGGCGAAAATAGGTTGATCATGGCTTCTCGGAGGTCGGGGAAGTCGAAATATTTAATTTTCTTTCTCGGGGTCATTTTGATCTTTTTTTGAGAACCTCGAACACCCTTATCAAAGGTACCATCGCGTTGTTGACGGATTCCACAATTTTTTGCGTTACCATCAGATTTTGAGGAATAATTCTGGAGATGCTCTTGTACAAAGTAATCAATTGTATGTCTGATCGCTTGCAACTGGGTTTTGACCTTGTTCTTAACTTCAAAGTCCTCTTTCTCCATGATAACATTCCAGGAGCCGGCAGGACTGGGTCCCCTGGAGATATTATCCATGTAAGTTACTTCTCCGAGCTCTTTCGGTATGTTCTCAACATCTGTATCCGCTAGAGCGGTGATGACAGAACGAGAGTTGAAAACTTTTGAGAACTCAATGTGGAATTCGAAATCGTTCAGCAACTTTTTCAAAAGGCCTTGAATTTTCTCCAGCTTCGTCTGATACTCGTGGAGGAGTCTCATCCGTTCCTCTTCGTTTTTGTCTATCTCCACCTCACCGAAGGACTCGGGAGTGGCCGATGGTGCTTTATTATCGTCGCTGCTTGATCGAGAGTCGTTTGGTTCAACTTTACGGCACATTTTGATTGGAGACTTGCTGGAGTCCACAGTAGCGTCCGAGTCCGACTGATCTGAGAGTGATTGAATATCATAGTTCTCTTCTTCAAATACAGAATTATTATCATCCGACTTGGAGTCGTTGATTTCAAATGATTTGTTGAAATCAAAACCTTTGAAATGGTCACTGAATACATCGGAACTCTGGCATTCTAAGAGGACATGCTTTGGGGTGTTCTCCACGTTGAAATCGTCATGTTTGGAGCTATGGATGGGCTCCGTCATGGACCTGGTGGCTTTATTGATGTCCAATCTCAACTTTTTGGACTTCCGACGCCGCGGGTTGGAGCCGTCGCCCATCAGGAGGTCGGTGTCCGACAAGGAGCCCTTTTTCGCGGCGAAATTCTTAACAGATTCGGGCAAGACGAGGCACTGTCGTGACGTGGAATCGGGTTCTTCACAATTAATCAAAATGGAATCATTGCTAACTATTGTATGACTTCTCGGCGTGATGTGATCTTCGTAATCCTGATCGTCCGGTTTCTTGAAGTAGTTAATGTTCGAGATGATTTTACGAAACGAGAATGCCATTTTTCAAACTTATCATATGATTCGAGCAATTGTTGCGCTGACTGAACAAAGGATTAAAGGAAAACACACTTAACAGTAATTCGGAACAGCGTTAACAGGTATATCGAACGGACTCTTAATTTCACCACAAATCCCCGTATGTAAAATTTTACTTTAATTCAATCCACCCTCATACTAGAGCGTTTTATTTAAAAGTTTACACCGCACGAACAAAGACTTGCAAAAGTCAAATTGACAAGTTCTATGTTTAGATACGTACATACTTTATATCATGTAAGATGAATTAATTGCGAAGGCACCGTTAAGAACAAAATCCTAAATAACTCGGAACATTGAAAATGTCTTCTGCAATTTGTAGTGTTGTGAATGTAAGAATATTGTTGCCGCATGCTAAATGCCTATCTAAGAATATCTCAACTTCACAATTAGTATTACAATATAAATAGTTTTTATACGTATTTTCGTATTTAAATGGCTACTTATTTTAACGTTTAACATTATTATTTTATGGTTGTAACAAATTAGTGTTGCCAGGTGTCATTTATTAACGTCACTATGACAGTTGACAGAACAATAAGAATGTTTTGATTTGATTGTATGTTTTCAACCAAAGCTAGAATAACATTTCGTGAACCTTAAATTAAATAACATACCCAGTAAACCAGCCAATGTAATTGTCGTGATCTATTTGTATCTATCTCTGATAATAATCGTAACATATGATAGAAATATATAGAACTTTAAAGTGAATAACTGTTACATGCAAGGTTAGTACATTCAATATTTTAATTACGTATAGATTTTACTCTGTAAAGTCGTTTGTAAAATATTGTCTCTGCATCTATAATTGATTTCTATATTCGTTTTGTAAATTATACAAAATTGAAATTACTAAATGAACCTTTTAAAAAAATAACATGCTTTGGTTTGTACATAAAGTAGGCTTAATGTCTGATAAAAAATTAATTTAACGTGTAATTGCAATTCATTTATAAACAAATTATCTATAATTTATGATTGTTTGTATTATTTTCGGCACTTTCTGCCTACCCCGTTAGGTACCTGGCGTGATGTTATGTATGTGTCTGTCAGAGGTTAGGAAATCATCGAATCTGTTGTTGAAACTTGAATAAAGTAGCTTGACATATATTGTGATGATGATAATGAAGTACGTTAATATGTAATGTCCAGTATTTTTTACTTGGACTCTAGTTTATTATTTGTTCGTATAATCTGTACAGGGGTGACATAATTCACTGTTAGACGAAACCCCTTTTCCTTCAAATAAAAAAAGAAAAAAACGATTCCAGATGAAACCAACCATAGACATCGACGCTCTCCGCACCGAGCACGAATCAGATGAACAGTGGGAAGTGAGGCGCAGCTTCATGGTGGAACATCAGGACAACTTCGACGAGGAGGAGCTCATCACCCTGGCGCAGCTCTTCACCAACATCGAGTTCCTTGGATGCAGGTGTGTATGGTTTGAAATTCTACCATCCACTCTGGGGGACTCTGGGTTCGATCCTGGCACGCAATTCTGATTTGTCACATGCATTTTATAATGTAATTTAAATATCACTCGCTATAACGATGAAGGAAAACATCAGGAGGAAACCAGCATAC
Organism: Passova gellias; assembly: GCA_018249975.1. Lineage (NCBI taxonomy): Eukaryota > Metazoa > Arthropoda > Insecta > Lepidoptera > Hesperiidae > Passova > Passova gellias. The sequence goes on from DWUN01003510.1 coordinate 11,297, forward strand.
CTTAGAGATGTCATAAAGTGTATAATATTGTCTGAGGTGTGTGAAGTCTGCCTATCCACACTCGGCCAGCGTGGTACGGCCTGAATCCCTCTCACTATGAGACCCGGTCCAGCAGTGAACCAATGAAAAGGATGGAAAAAATGTGTCTGATGATACAAACAAACAACATGCTATCATGCCAGCTCCTTTAAGGGGTAGGCAGGGCGCCCGAGTGCCAAATATCTCTGTCCTGGTAAACTTGACGCGCTCCGTCTACATTCATCTACATATATGCGTAAAGAGTGTCTGTAGATGTTTGCATGTTTTCTATATGTTCACAGATATCCGCAACAGACGATGCAAAGAATAGCGAAGCTAGCGGAGAAAGTGTCAGCAAAATACCGGGACAGCAGGAAAAACAAGTTGAAACGGACCTTTGTGGAGGCCAGCGATGCGGCCGAGCAGAAAGCCAAACGGACCTTTAAGTAGACAATAGACCAGTGTTTCCCAACGTGGGGCCCACGCCCCACAGGGGGGCAATTTAAAAATGCCCATCTATATTTCTCAATAGAACAAGACAATTTTGAAAGGGTTAAAAATTATGTATGGGGGGCATAAAAATTTTAGAAATTTTAAGGTGGGGCACGGCCTAACAAAGGTTGGGAAAC
>DWUN01003511.1:0-11943 GCA_018249975.1 Passova gellias
ATATCCCGCAAGTGGTGGCCATTTTCTGCTTCGCACAAATGTGCTCTTGTTGTTAACGAACCCATTTATGTAAATGGACTGACCGTACTTAGATCAAATTTAGATGTATAATTTATACATACTCCATCTATTGTACCAACCGATTAAGGTTACAATTAAACTGATACATGAGTACGCACATGAACTAAGATATACATATACATATGTATAATGACAATATTGAGGTTATCGTACATAAATTCATATTGATTAGTTCCGTTTGTAATCTATACTAACTTTTAAAATATTTTCGAAGGCAATCAATAAAAAGCACTATGCATCATTCCAGTACAAATGTACCGCCACTACGCATACTTTTCAGAGAACAATGGGGACTATTCTTCACTACACGGGTCGGTGTGGTTGGTGTTACTGGTTTTTATAGAACGTTTTAATTCACATTGTATTTTGTAATAACAATAATATATCGATGTCAATGATACCGATCGTGAGATTAAATTATTTAAATTTATGGTCGACTGACAGACAGAGAGACAGGCGAGAACGATAGAGCACCATGTGGAATGTATAGCTACATAAAAAGGGAGAGAAGTTACACTATCCAAAGCCTATGAAAACCTATTAAAATGAACTATTATGTACATTACTTACATTTCTAACCAATTGCCGATGAAATCGTGCTGAACAATGAATATAACGCGTAACGCGGCGTCCACAAGCGAATCGCATTAATATTGATGATTGTTCCGTCGTAACTCACTGCGTGTACTCGGATTTGGAACATTCTCCGGTCCGTACACATTTATCGTCCTATCGTTAGGACACATTCGTTCATTAAAGTAATGAAATACTAATGATTGTAATTATCACAGAGTTTATACGCAATTAAATACAGTTTATGACTAGATTAAGTATTATTCGATTTTTGTTTATTTGACGTCGAATAAAATTCACTGTTTTCAATTTTATTAGTATTTTTATATTTTTTTAATTTCTATATTATAAGCTTTGTTGTTACGTTTGTTGTTGCATACTTTGCTTTAGATACTTTTGTTAAAATGTCGTAAACTTATAAATTCTATGTTAAAGTTATGCGAAAAGAAATCTTCAATAAATATTGCACAGAACGATAAAGTTATTTTAAATCAGCACATAAATCAACTTGTCGACAGCGGTAAACGCAATTATGCTACGTCGAAAATAAATCAGCTCCGACATATTTGTTAAATGACATTTTGTAAATGCATTCAACCATAATTTCGATGCATTACCTCCTGTAATTTCAGTAAATTTATTTACTGAGCTATTTACTAACAATTTTTTATTATTTACTAGCTTTTGCCCACGACTTCGTCCGCGTGGAATAGTGACTGAGCAACATTTGAAGTATTTCTAAATAAATTATAGCCTATATGTTGCCGAAGTCTAATAGCTATATAACAAAAAAGTTTCATCGAAATCCATCCATTAATTTTTGCGTGAAAGCCTGACAACAGACAGACAGACAAAAATTTCAAAATGTTTTTTTTGGACTGTGTTACCTGTATGAATATCCCTAGGCGTATTTTTTTTAGTTTTTATTCAATGTACAGAATCAATTCCCTTCTACCGTTTTATTATATGTATAGATATATGTGGATAATAAAAAGTCTAAAGAATAAATAACTTTTCCTACAAGTACTATTTACTAAACAATGATCTGTGGAATAGTAAAAGTTGTTTTTACCCACGAGGACTTCATCACGATCTAATGACCTGTTCAAGTTCTTATTTAAAATGGCATTCAAATCCTAGTAGTTGATTTTTTAAAGGTTTTAAAATTAAAGAGGAATTGCTGTGTCGGTGAACGAAATAACGTGAGGAGTTAACTTGCACGGCGTAGTTCTCCAAGGGTCTACTAACCTGTACTTGACCAGCTTGGTAAACTATACCCATAAATCTTCTCATCCTGACACCAAACCTGTATCCAGCAATAGAAGAATAATAAAGGATTGAGAAAAAATTTCAAATTTTAGAGCCAAAGAAAAATTAAGAACAAAATATAGAATGCAATGAGGCCATTCCATCATGGTAATGAAACCATAAATTAAACAACTAATTTATTTTACTTTACTCGGGTATGCACAGGGTTCATTTAACGCTTATGTAATTATTTACTGTAATGTACTCGTACACACTGTTTTGAAGTTTCTTGCAGCGTTTACTATCAAAAGTTAGGAAACTTTACGAAACAGTTCTAAATTATCCTAAAACTTTCCCTTAAATACAATATGTACTGAGAATAACAGTATCGTGTTATAATTTTAGAAGTAAATATATAATATATATACTGCTTTATGCAAAGGAACGCGAGACTAGTAAGTGTCAGTTTTCAGATCCAAACTGTTCGCTTATAGCTCAATGTCCATAGTTTACGAGGTTTTCGTACGAAGAGCGACTTTCTTTCACAACACTACAGTTTCAGCGCCACTTCTCTTGATAGTTTTATCCGCAAAGATAGGATTACGATCTCAGGTTCGTGCATTTTGCATATTAATATTCCGCGACTTATAAAAGGCTACAATCCAGAAAGTCTTAGTCTATAAAAACAAAAATTTCTTACTCCTTTTCCTCGTATGCAATATTTTTGTCAAAAAATAGGTTAAAAGGCAATTTGAGGCATTAACTTCAAAATAAATATAATAATAGAGCTATAATTTTTTATCGGAAGTAAACAGAAATATCAAAAAGGGTATTATTATTTCATAATCATAGTCTAAAATCTTTAACGCTTTCCAGTAAAATTGTTTAAGTCTGTTAAAACTTAGTGTACAATTAGAATTACGTTGAACATGCTTACTTTTCACTGGGAAAAGTGAAAAGGGATAGAAAACGCAACTTTCAAAACCGTTGTAGCTAGAAGTAAACGCTACTAGAAAATTCCGAGTGGTTTTAATAAAATTTCAGGTTACGTGCGTTTTATAAACAAAAATTATATATCGCTCGCCGTAACAGAGAAGTAATACATCGCGAGGGAATCTGAATGCAAATCGGTAGCTGCCATCACTGCCCCATCTCAAGTTTCCACCGTGTGTAACTGTAATATTTTTTAAAGAAATTTTTCCAAGCATAAAGGAAATTGTTCAAGTGTGCGAAGGTGCTGACAAAGGACACGGCGACACATGCACTGAACCCAAATATTACACCGTTAAATTTAGTAGAAAATAAGCTTTTCTCTTTATTACTACTGCACTACTTGTCAATACTCTTGAGCATTGCTAATTCCAAATTTTCAAGTAATAAAATAAAGGTGCTGTTAATTTTATTTTCATCTTAAGGCCATATTTTTTTCATCTTAATGTTTCTATCAAATATAAAAATTCAATTTGCCTTCCAAAGATATCTTATCAGTGTAAGCTTTTACTGATCAAACTTCCATTAATTATTTTTATCTCCTTGGCGTTTATTCAGTGTATTGAAATCGTACTCACAGACGCTCACCTCAAAACGACCACGTAAGTAATTTATAGTATTACATTTTCGCATTTATTGTACAATGACGATATTACAACAATCCTGTAAAATACATTTAATAGAATACGTGAGTACAGAAAAGCATTACAAAATAACATGTAATATAATCATAGTTTCCCGTAACTCACATAAAGACATTTTGAACAGAACAAAAATAAATCTAAATTTTTCGTTAAGCCCACCGGAAAATAATCCCTTGCATGACAGCATTAGTGCATCTGCACCGTAATCATTGAAGCAGAACTATATTTTTTTAATATGTGGTAAACGTAATGTATGGATAAAACAATTCAGATTGTGGAACATGCCCGTCATCGAGCGCAAAATATGACAACTGCTATTATACGTAGAAATACGCATGCAGTAAATATTGGACACAAATAACCACAAATCCACGTATTCTATTAGTTGTTTGATTGTTAATTAGGTATATTATGTATTTGAGAGTTTCGCACCAGTGAGTTAGTCACCATCATATTACGCATTGCGGACATGTAGGTACGCTACATTTCTTAGCAATGCGAAATGTAAACAAGGCTACTGTGATAGTGCTAAACAACGTAAGTAATAATGAATAGGGAATTAACGTGTTAGCTGTGAAGCTACAAAATATTTTCATAATCATTAAGCATCAAAGACCCAGACCGAAGTCACCTTGCAGCTACTAGGAACACAGTGATTTCCATTGCGAACAACGTGCTTTAAGTTTAAACAAATTGTTATTTTTTTCAATTCATTAATAAAGTACTTAATTATTATATTTAAAACGAAGGTATTTCTTTACAATATATTTAAGTATTTAAGCAACTCGGTGCAGCTCTAGATAATTCTACGAAACCTTACAACTTTCATTACATGCTATTATTATTATTTTATATGAGTACTAAATTTGAAATTAAGCTCCGCTTGCTTACGTTTTGCTTCATTGGAAGGTAGTCGACAATACAAGCTCGACAAGAGACTAGGTCGAACCTGGTAATTACACAACTCTCTATTGAGTTTCATTCACTTCGTACTCGAATACTTTGACAGATGAATACACTAGTATGTATTCGAAGTGTACGGGCTTAAATTATGAAGTTTTCATTGTAAATACAAGTTTACAGTAAGCAAAGCAAATGTAAGTCACAGTCAACCCCGAAGTGAAGTCAGAATTATTGTTTTTATGTGAAGAAAGTAGCATACGAGCAGTCAGCAGTGCAGTAGCAGCAAAAAAGTGCTATAGCCCATGGACATCTCGATTAGTAAATAGGACTAATAATGAGTAACAGTTAATTAAGCTATGGATTACTTGTTAATAGCTTAGTTATCTAAGCATTGGTAACAGGAATTGGTAACAAAAAAGCTGGAATATGGATTTGAGTACACATGAATTCACTAAATATTATACAAGTTAACAAGAGTGCTGTAAGTCTTAATTAGCATTCGTTCTATTCGAAATTGGTCGCAGTCGAGTAGCCACTGGTGAAGGCTGCTACTTTCTCCGTCTCTCCGGCAACCACACCCTTAAAACATGTATTTATACAAATAGTTATTATGCCGATTGCTTCCCATTGAAAGGAATGTATTGGTGTCTAAGCATAACCGAGCCTTTCCTTTGAGTTTACTGTCAATGTTATTTCGAAGTGATGTTTCCAAGCGCAGTTATTGTAATGCGATAAATAAAACGTAAGTACGAGTACGTACGTAATTGAAAAATTTGATAATGGGTTCAGGCAAGAAACTGGTGACACGCACTCGTAAACCCTCGTAACATAAAAATTTATGAGGGTCTGGGTGAAATTTACTTAAACTTTATTACGGTAATAAAATTACTAAATACATATAGTTTCATATTACTTTGTTTTGTGATATTTTTGCTGTTTATTTTCACCTGAAGTTATTGCGATAACAATCCATAACCTCTTTTTGACGCAGAAACGAATACAATTAAAGATTATACCAAAGGTACAGAAATACACACACAGACATACATATATGTATACATATTTATATAAATATATATATATATATATGTAGGTACATAAAGCTCTGACATTCCAACGTAATCGTAAAGAGCGCAAATTCATTTGTAATTGTTATTACGGTATCCCATCGTAATTTTTAAAAGTTTGGTGTCTAAGTCCAAATTATATATGAGTTTATAATTCAATAAAACTACAAAATGTTCGTAACAAACAGGTGTCAGAAAATGCCATTCCATATACGAGTACCTACTATAGTTTTATTGTTACTTGCATGATATTAAGTAGTTAACGCGAAATGAAACTCCACCGATATTCTGAACAAAGCACAGTCGACCTTTAAAATAATTAGTTTATCATTACGGAAGTTAATATTACGTGACAAAAACCTGAAACCGTTAAGAGCTTTTACAAACGCAAATTTGAGAAGTGCTCGGCATGGGCTTTCGCTAAATAAAGGTAATTACCTCGGTCGCTAATGGGGTCTACATGCTTAATTGTAAAATAGTAATTTATGCTATAAACAAATACTACAATGTAAATTCAATGTAAAGTTTACGACATTTTTAACTCTTGATGACAAATTCATTTTCATTTTTTAATTGCACAATAAGTTTACGTTTCACTACGAACGCGCCTGATCATAAGTGAGGTGCAATTGATGCAGCACGTGCCTCTAGGAAATGACTATTCACTCTTTTTTTAATAACAACAACTTATACGCATTCGCAAAGATAATACTATTGAATATCTATAAACGTCATTTATAAGTATATATCATATTTATTTTATTAAATAGACTTTGTTTAAAGATGATTTCTCACGTGTTTTTGAAATAAACACTAAGTATGGAAAGGTAGTAAGTAACCTTCTATTACTCGGCTCCCTTGGGCACTGTAACCTTGTAAGCGTATGTATAACAAACAATTTGTGGGATCCATCCATTGGAAACAGTTCAATAAGGCAACCGAGATGTTATTACTACAGCGAAATTGTCTGTTTTGAAGTAATCAAAGGACTTCTTAAAGCGTCTCACAAAATTCTATTTTACTGGCGTACCTGGGATGTCTTTTCTCAGTAGTTCATTTTATATCTATAATAATTCTAGTGTATAAAAATATAATAAAATGAAATATCTGCTTGTATTATCAAAATAACAGCTTGTTATTTACACTAGATTGCCCCAAGCAATAATTTTGAGCGTTTTAAATATAATTAAGTTAAAATTAAATCAGTCATTTTGTCTTTTTTTAACGTCTTTAAATAATATATAAAAAGTCATATTACTTCAAGGTCTGTCTTTATGTCTGTTGCGGCTGATGTTCAAACCGGTTAGACCTGTTTTGACGTGACTTTCACTGGCAGTCAGCTGATATTATACCTAATGCATTTTAGCAAAAAAAAATTAAACTACTAATACTAGTACGCATGCAACTAGTATAATTAAATTAAACTAGTGTAAAGTAATTTAATAATACGGTTGTACTGTGAATAACGTACATGTACATAATATCGATATTGCTTATATTCGTAGCATGAGCCCTGTATTATTATAACATAACAATCAAAGCATTTAAACCAACATCTGTTCACATACTAATGAAGCCCGAGACAATTGATTAGGTAGCAGACGGCCAGTTCATTCATTATCTTGATGTGACCAACGGTGACGTCACAGACCGCAATAGATAAACCAATACGAACATAACGTAATTTCTTCATATATTCAATGTACTGAAAGTGACACGTTAGGCATATTTATTTCATCAAGGGAATAGCTATTTACTTAACTACTTGTTGCCCTAAATTTTGTGAATCAGCTTGTTTTAATATCACTATGTGTTAGCGGCATTATATCCACAAAAAGTCCAACAAATGTATATGAATGATTCAGCAGTACATTTATATTAAAACAAAAACTTTCAGACAACCCTGATCTTACAAAAGTAATAAAACAAAAAGTCTTATTTTACAGACAGACGACGAATTACAATATAAAATATATTCAGATGAGCTACAGACAAAAGTAACTTCTCGGATCTATAAGCGAGCTTTCTTGTTTAAAATGAGCAAAGCTCACGTATACGTAGTATTTGTTTCGTTTGTCTTGCACTGTTCCATTTAACAAAAGCCCGGCCATTGAAGATACTACACAAACAAGAACACGATGAAGGCCAGCAACTGTACTGTAGTAGTACAGTAAATAATACAATATGGTAATATAATACTTTAGAAATAACCAATGGCACTCCTTACAGTTGGACGATATTTCTGTATGTGCTTGTAGAATAGGATGTCATCATTTTATAGCAGTAATGTAGAAATTATTGCAAAAAAATATATTTCCATTGCCAATGACGACGACAATGAGAACTGTATATTATAATCGATATTCTAAATGGCACTTTTGTTTAACGAGAAATTTGATTAACCTAAAATATCACGACCATGTAATTTACCTAACAGGAGAAGAGTTCTAATGAAATACCAATAAAGAACAATTAATTCAACAATTTTAATTAAAGCTCCGGAGCTTCAAATATTAATTCGTGAAATAATTTCCGTTCTTCTTACTTAAAGGGTGAAAGGGTCTTAAGAGGACCCTAAAGTACTCTATACCTCATACAAATGCAATTGTAAAATACTTTCAAAATTAAAAGGCTGATTCATTTCAAATCTTATTTTTATAATTAGTTTCAACATAATATTTGTTGAAATCGTAAAATTGTTAAAAGCAGAAATAAACATACTAAAGCATAAAATTGTTTAAACTAATAATTAGTTTTTTAATTGTTTAATTGTTAAACTACTAATAATCAGTTAATATTAGTGACCACTAATTTGGACCACTAGGAAGGAATTTTGGAAAATCCAACCCTACGAAGGTAATAATGGTGTATGTACAAAGATTGTATGAAAATTCTTCTGGAAGTTAGAAGCCTCTAATTTTCTGTTCACGCTATTGGTTAATTAAAAAAATTAAAGCATTTATTATTTTTTTGCAATTTAATTTCTGCGCGTTAAAAGCCGTGGGGAAAAGGTAGTATGTTGTGTATTTTTATAAATTATACTCTTACGAGGACTTAAAATTCGTTTACCAATTTATCCATCTTTGCAGAAACAGAAATAAATAACAAAAATGTTCTCCAGTAACTGTTACTTACTTGAACACATCAACATTGTCTAGAGTTACACGCCGAAATCATAAAAGGAAAACCTTTTACGAAAACAAAACGTTATTGTTTGGCGACAGTTTGGCTCCCGTATTACTGCACCTGTCACTAAGACCGCAAATTAGAATTTGTTTATATATTTTCCTCATTTCGCAACCACGGTTTTTATTTCTTTCATTGTAGGATTCTTCGACAGTATGCCACTTATACCAATAATATTAAGATAATTAATAACTGTTTATATGATTATTTTACTATTTTGGTGCATTGTCTCAAGAGCGCACATCAATGAGCTAAATGTGCCCTTTTATCATGTTGAAATGCTGGCACAATATTGCAAAAAGATAATAAATACTATGTACCTTCAAATACCAAGCGACCGTCTTGGTTATGGTTGGTTTCAATAGCATTAGTTTTTTTGAAGTGAATACTTGTTTAGCCTCATTGATCGATTATTGGTTAGACAAAACTTATGGATTTCCGTCACCGAGAGGCTGTGACGTACGTCTACAATCGTTACAAAGTAGGAGAACAAAGAGAGAACAGGCGCCACATAAGAGAAAACTCCAATCACTTTTGCTTCTAATGACATTTAAGTATACTTTTTAGTTTTTTGAAAACCTCCGGTCTCTCCTTTCCAGTTAACATTCCCACTATCTGATCCCTACTATTATTTATTATTCGTATTATCTACTCTTGAAGTGTTCACATACATTATAAAATCATGACAACTTGTAAAAATCTAACTTAATTAACGTCCCGTATATGACAGGTTACCGTTAGTAATGTTTCATCATTTTCTAAAGAGAATGTTATCGCTCTGAATTTAACGGAACCCCACAGGTACACATCCCTGCGTATTTATTTTATATTTGTTCGCTGTTCCCGTGTCATTCTTAATGAGATCGTGAATTAAGGGTTTTACTAAAACTCATTTTATCTTATTATTTTCCCTTATATAATATATATATATATATATATATATGTGTGTGTGTGTGTTTGTGTGTGTGCGTGTGTGTGTGACATATGTGAGTTATTTCTACCTCTCTATATATCTATTTAAACATTCACGCCAGGTCCTAACCGGGGTAGGCAGAAACCACCGAGTGCCAAATATACCTAAGACACCTAACGTGCTTCATCTACATTCATCACTTTACTTTATTCATGTGAGTTGTTGTTACCGTTATTTAAGAGAACGAACATTATCTTTGTACTTGTACATGTTTTTCATGAGCTGAGTGACATTTTCATGAAGCTCCTCGTAGTACTAAGTTTTTACCTGTTTAAGTTCACGTGCCCTGAGCGGGCCAAGCCTACCCACCCAAAAAAATTATACTAAGCTCGTAGCTAAGCATGCTGTATCTTTGTCAGTTTTAGATCGTGTCTGTCAGTCTCCTCCATGCTCTTGTACATTATTATTCATGATACACCTTTCGGACGTCTTAAAATCTACTACTATTCGTCACGTGTCAAGGAGTGTTAACAAATCCCTGAGCACTGTAATTTAAAAGCGTTACATTATTTCTACATTCTTACGTTCGTTGCTTCAGCACAGCCACCCTATTGATTGACATATCTTTTCTTATTACAAGTTCCTCGTGTTTTCTTTTAGACGTAAATGTTTGGTCGTAATTTTTGTACCTAATTTCATACCACAGTGTGTTCTACCATTCGCAACAGCTATACCTTACGTTTTTTTAATAAATCTGTTCTAAGATGTCCAACGTGAAAATAATTATCAAAAGCTAACTTTACAATTTGAACCTGAATAATAAATAAATGGCGACGAACGTGACATAACTATAAATAACACTGAGTAAAAACAAAACCCACGCCCCTTAACTCGGGTTAGTTTTGCATGAGTTATTTAAGCAATGAATACATGGGTATAATTACAAAGCAATTAGACCAGTCCCTTTTTAGTAAACCGTAACGAAACCGAGCCCGTTTTAGTCCCTCATAATTTTATTAAGAGCAAAACACAACAATCCACAGTGTCGTATTCTAAAATGAATACTTACTTACCTTTCGCATAATTTATAAGACTAAAATTCCCCACGTACTTACCAACCAAGTATGTATATAAAATGAAATAGCAGTTGTGAGAGTTCTACGTTAGTTGATTAGAAATCAAAATCCCTTTTCACAAACTTTGTAACAAATTAAGTAAGTTCCAGCAAGTTATTGCCAAGCCAACAAAAGCTACGGTTGGTTTTCTAGTAATCGTGATTTCATATAAGGCAATAGTCCTCATTAAATTGTCAACAATTTACAGTACTCCACCACGATGACATAATGCGCATTGATGTGATACCAATTATAGGTTTCCTTACATGTATAACAAATGGCAACGAGAGCAGTGTATGAGCCCGGAAATGATTATGAAATTTTGCTGCTAGCAGTCACCTAGGTAAGAGCGACCTCGCTCCAAACACCCCGAACACAAGACCTAAGGGTCAGCTTAGTCTAACCAAAGATAATTTTGTAAAATATCAAAGCATAAGAACTAAAGTATAACAGAAAAAACTTTACGGCACGGCAGGATTATAAAACTTTCTAACAGTCTAAAAAGTTACAACAAGACTGTTAAAACTTAGGTATTATGTGTCATGGGACAAAAATAATTGTTTTTTTTATTTATTCCAAGGACTTTCTCGCAGAGCCACCATATCGTCCCGTAAAGCACAACAATAAAATAATATCAAAAAAAATATTGTGTTGTAATGCTACTTACCAAAAGATGGCGAAATTCTCTCTTGGTAGTATGTACTGTAGAATAAAAAGAGCTTCACTTGGGAGTATCAATTACTTTGAAAATGTGCGTAGAAAACATGAAGTGAGAAAGAAGTTTAGGATGAGAGAATTAAAAAAAAATTACAATCAGAACCTACGAAATTCAGTGTGAAGTTGTACCAAAGCATCCAGCTCAAGTTAAGTGCTTTATTAAAAATTTTCTTTGCGATTAATGTCGCCCTTGAAGCCTCTGTACATAAAATAAAAGATTACATTTTCAAAAAAACGCAATAATTAATCTCACTTATACATATAAACGGTACATCAAATCAGTTATCTTATCCGCCTTTCAAGATTATTGCGATTCCTACGGGCACGTAGCTCCGCCTAGCGAGCACATTCCACACAATATTATTTACATTGGCGCCCGCTATCGCTGTAGCAATATCTATTCATCGTATTGCAAAATACCTCCGCTCGAGTTAAAGATATTCCGAAATGACATTCCTTAAGTACTCAAGAAACTGGCGAATGAAGATGTTGATGAGTTGATACTA
>DWUN01003512.1:0-11942 GCA_018249975.1 Passova gellias
GGTCATTGATAGACACGGACACATTATAGTAGTAAAACGTGACCATACAGAACAGTTTATATAAAACACTAATGATTATTTGATTACATTGAAAAACTATGTAAAAATTTGATATCTAAGTCAGTCAACTATTTCAGCTTTCAGCAAGTTTGTTAAATAATTAATTAATACAGTCTTATTATTATATACACTGAAAATTGTCTCGATCTATTTGGAAGAAAGTAATATTTTATTCAAAGCTTTATTGATGCGACATATAACTTCTTAATAAGCAGTCAGAAGAAAAACGTACCTGAGAGCACGTAGTTCAACATGTTTTCACACCTTTAAGGCAGTAAATTTTCTTTATACATTCGCCGGAGCTGAAGAAAACTTGGCAGTGTATTAACTCGCCTCCGTGAATATACGTTTCGTTAAGCTTAGCTTCGTTATGCACAAAATTTAGTACAACAAAAACGTTTCGACACGAAATTGACCGACAAATCCTTTACAAAATCCGGATTCCTGACAAGAATACGATTTTAGGGACACTCGGATCCCTCAGCCCTTCCTTTGTTATGTAAATATCTGTGTCTGGTAAAAGTTTTCCAACAAATATCCCCTCAGCGCCGATCCATTAGAAAATGAAAGTACATTTGCTTAAAGTGAAGAATGCCTTACGCACCCTTGGTGATATCATTCACCCTGATGATGTTACAACAACTCTTTGTTTGGGTACACAAGTTAATATTTGTTTAGGCCTAATGATTCATTTGCCGCGGATTGTATTTCTAATGTTACAAATTGACGTAGCCATTAGCCTTCTATCCTTGTAACAAATGTTTCGATTGTAATTCAGCTTTTCATTTGCTGTCCCATTTTTGGGTTAAACTTGAACTTATTTAACGCTTTCTTATCAGCGTGACTATTGAACGCTCAACAAAGTGTATGCACGAGATTCTCATTATTTATGAAGACGGTATATTAACGAGTAGAAACGTGGCACGCGTAAAACGTTTCGAACTCAATCTGGTGTTCAAACAAGCAAGCACGCTTGTCTTACACGCGTATGTGTGGCAGTCGCAGCGCTCGGAACATTTCTAATATGTTAATTTCAAATCCGAGATAATCAACGCGGGAACGAACGCCTTGGACTCTAGACGAGGACGTTTGTCAACGTATCTCGTGTTCTCGTTAGCGGGAAGAAAGCTTCATGAATATGTAATGGTGTCATCCATGATCAAGGAACTGTCAGCGACATAACAACAGCTGGGGCTAAGCAAACTGCATTTTATGTAATAAAATAAGTTAAGAACATTTATTTATATTATCTTAATGTATCTATTTAGTTTTTGAATTTAGTACAAAGCATTTTTTTATTAATGACGTTCATTAAAACCACCAAGAACTAAGTAATACAGGCTGAGTTAATAGAAATAATAAATCACTCTTGCAAATAGTTAAGTTGAGAACTGTAGAAAGTATTACCTACTTAAAGAATAGTGAACCTATGAAAACAGGAAGGTATTATTAATTGTAAACTTGCTGGTATAAAAGTTGAAAGCGAACAAACAGAAGTAATTCTAGCTTGAATTGTTGTAAGACAGAAGTGATCACCTAACGAACATGTTCGTGTAATTGTTGTACCTACCGCAAGTAGAGATGAATTCCAGTGTAGTAACAGATTAGTTGAAAGTATTATGTACACAGTTTTATTTAGTGTGTACTTTTGATAAGATAAAAAGTATAATAAATGATAACAGGCAAAAGGGAAAGATGTAGAACAAAAATATATATATACTTCCATATTGTATACACTTTTATAAAATAAGGTCATCGAAAGCATTAATATTATAATTGAATTTGTGACTTAAAATAAGAATGGAACAAGTTTCAATTATGATCAAATCCGAAACTGAATACAAAGCTTTGCAATTTCGCCTCAAAGGTCATTTGCTTTTGGTTCATTAAAACAGAACAAGTGCCTGATATAACGAATGTTTCAAGAATATTCAAGTCAAGTAATAATATCTTTTTTTTTAAATATCTGGGGAATTCAACACACGTTTATCCGATTCCAAATTACGCAATTGAATGCCTGTGTTATGGTAACCGGACAGTTGATAAACATACATATATACATACGATATATTATTAGTTAAATGATATACAACATTATTTATTGAATACAACTGAAATTAAATCTATCAATATAAAGTAGGAATTTTGTACGAATATATTCAGACTATCAAATTGATTACTCGCTTGTGAAACAAATTTCTTACACGTCTTATTATAAAATTTTTAGAACCAATCTCTCTGTTTAATTAATTTCAGAAATGTGACTTGTAAAATTTTAATTTAGTGGCCATTGATTATTGTGTACATTTATTTAGTTTTGATCCAGTTAATCGTTGCGATCGAGTAATAATCAATGTTGTAATTACATGAAAGCGTACGATTAATGAGCTTTATGTCACGTGCGTTTAAAACGAACGAATTCCGTTTCCAATTGGTATCGTTTCGGCAATTTGTTACCGATTAATTTTACACAAATTGGCGAAGGCGTGTTAATTAATTCGATGTGTACATACGCTTACATTAAACACATACTAAAGGTATTTCATTTAGTTACCATTTGTGAACGAGTTTATAGATATTATGGTGAATATTTTGTTTTACTGAGGCTATAGATTTAAAACCAATATTTTATTTAAAGAATACCTAATTCTTTAAATTTGTAGCACTTAGTAGTAAATGACTATTATTGCGTTTATATTTTAAAAACCATCATCTACATAGAGTGTTTTATAAATTATCCATTCAATCGTTTAATCCTATTAGCGCTGTTTCTAGTCCTGTGTCAAGGGTCACTCGAGAATCAAATCAGTTTAGGTCGAACAGATCTCTTAGACATTACTATACTGTTTTATTTCACAAACGTACTTTTAATTTTAATTTATAACATTGACTAAACATTCAATTACAAACATATTTTATGTTTACTGAAATCTAGTCTAGTCATAATGTCACATTCAATTTTTTCCGAAGACTAAGTAAAGTACACTCAGTACAGGATCGGTATCGTTCACGTAATTAGATTTTTAAAAGAGGGGTCGGTTGGACCCATCTCCTGATTTTTATCGAAGCCAATTCAGTTTTTTTCGATGGGCTGTTGAGACTTAGCGTCCCATATCAATGTCGTTTTACACCTGAATTGTTTGGATTATTTATTACATGATTATTATTTCAAAGAAGTCAAAGATTTTTATATTATGTGCGATTTCAATGACATAATTCTTGGCGTCTTAAGTTACCAGTAGCAAATAAGGAAGTCAGTAAAGTCTAGAAACAATGGTCCATTTAAAAAAAAAACACTCTACGCATCTAAATAATACATTATTTAAAAAAAAATGAACCAATAAATCGAGTAAACGATTTTTAGAATCATCAATAATATCTTTGTTGTTCCACTGTTGTACTCGTTTCTTCTATTATTTTGAGAAGGATAGAGGTGGTCATCCAAAATGGCGGATGATTGCGTTTTGACAAACTTTACTAAGTCTTCGAGACTGTTATTGAGAATTATGAGAAGTGTTGATCAAAGTTGATCAAATTCAAAGTTGTCGAAAGTTAAATCGGTTTCATAGAATATGTTAAAAATCATCAATTTTTATATATTTATAAATGAATAATATTTTTGGCCAATTTAATTCTTTTAAGGTACATTATGCAAACACTGTACTATCTGACCGAGAATTAAGAAGTCTTTTGTCTGATCCATTTATCTGAGAGAAGCACGAGAGGCCAATTTATTATTCAACTTATGCTGGAAGCGGATAGGTGTCCCCCGAGACATTTACATAAAATTTTCACGTTTATCACAAAGGTCGCGATGCCCTTAGGTATGTATAAACTAACAGGTTACTTAGCGAATAGGTACAACACACGTTGTTACACACACACGCACACACACATATCCATTGATACATACACACACATTGTTACACGCACACACATAAAATTTGACATTTGTTGTACCCATTCGTTACGTAACCGTTTAGTTTATAGTGAAATTCTTAAAACGAAGTATCCGCATTATCTGTATCCACCGTAATGTTCGCAAGATAAATTAATAATGGTGGTAAAGACGACAAGGCAATACGAGCACCAAAATCAAGAACTGAATATCTAATGCATCAATATGTTACACCAGACACGAAATGCAATCGAATTCCGTTACACGGTAGACCACGGTGAATACCAATAGGAAGTATCTAAATCTTTCTCAGGCATTGAAGTTTTATGATCTGACAGAGGCATGCTGTCAGAAAAGGCGTTATTCACAAATATTTATCTTTAACTTATAATACAATAAACATCTGCTATAGGCTTAATGTTGACAATAAATATTTAAATGAAAGCACTGAAAGTTAATCGTCTGAAATATAAATATAACATCTCCACAGATTAGGGATGCCGTTACTCTGTTCTTTTGTTTTACGATCGTATTTACCGATATTGTATTGAAAGTGGTCACATAAACATCGCTACTTTTTTTGTTGATAATATAACGTGTTTTGTTTGGTCATAAGCAAACATAAATGTCACTGAAGTCTCAGATTTAGAAGATAAGTTTTGATAGATACAGACATTAATAAAAAAGTTGATATAGCGAGTTAAGCTAAAAAAAACATTACTTCGTTAATGTTTAAGTAAGACAACGATAAAAACTGAGTTAAGAATTGTTTACTTATGTATTAGTTACATCTATATAATCAGACATTAAAACGTGTTTAGGCTACTCTTAGAAGTCTCGAATAACATAACTACCTATATGATTGTTATATATTTTGTTTGTTTGACAAACAGCAATATTCTAAGTATTTTACTATACGGTATATATAGGTAGTTAGTACGAGAAAAGTAGCAGAACGTTTATAACTGGGCCAATTTCTCCATGAAACCTTCTACACACTTTTACTAGTTGAAACCTGAATATATAATAACAAAAAGGGTAACATTATACATACAATGTACCATTTCTTTCTAATAGTCGTAGTTTGTATTTTATATCTTATACGAATATTTTCACTTCTGCTAAAGTGTACATGTTATATATCTCGAGAATAAGTCCATAATTCATCGGATCGGGATCACAAATTTGCGTGCCGAATAGGGTATGGGGTGGGTCATGCTTACAACCTATTCTGAATTATTTCGGTACTATAGTGTGAGTTTTCTTAAACGTATCAAGAGCTATAATAATATCGTAATATTTCTGAGAAATAAAGGTATTTGAAGCCTAGGTACATAATTTTATTACGAGGTTCATAAATGGTTTCCTTCCTTACAATTGTTTCTTTAAGCTTTATAGTCTTTATACTCGTATATCTACTTTTAAAAACTTACGGATTTTTGTTTAGTCAGATTAGCATGCCATAATTGAACCTCGAACCATAGGAGTGGGAAGGCTTAAATCTAAATCATTTCAAAATGTTTACGTAGGTACATATTTTTTATTGAAATGTAAGCGGGTAACGTACTACATATAAGTTGAATGAGGCGGTTGAATATCAGGGAGTATTTGCTTTGAAAAACGAGCGATAGAACGGAAATATGCTGGATATCACTACTTGGACCGACTGGGCTTTGTTTGAGTGTTCTTCAGATTCGTTTACTGACGTCAACAATAACGTTTATCGGTTTATTCTAGCTGACAAAAGTGCAACATTGTACGCAATTCAAAAAATCGTCAAGAATTTACGTAAAGTCCGATTTTCGTACATGGAACGTATATGGAACAATAGACAATAGTCCAAAAAAGTCGCAATGATAGCGACTTGGGTTTTCGAGTCTACCAGTTGGGAGGGTATGCAGTTAAAGCGCGGTTCTGCTGATCCCATGACGAGCCTCTGAAACACATTGCATTCAATAACCTGTCTTGGAGAACAGCAGAAATCTTAAAGAAATATCACTAAAGTTGTTTTGCAATGGATTTACTGAATAAGTGGTAGAGAAATGAAGGAGTAAATTTAATAAACCCGCAAAGTAGTATTGTCTTCTCTAAGATATTTCTATCTAACAAAGAACTATTATAAAGAGAAACAGAAACAGCCATTAAGGATTTGCGGCAATCGTAAATCTGTCTCCGGAGAGAACACCGGATCCTTTGTCACTTGTCCGCAAATGTCTCTTCGAGGTGCTCAAGTATTTAGAACTTCGATCATGTCGTTGGAGTAATACGAACAGTAAATTTACATAACTACACTTTTACTGTAAAGTTATCAATGCCGAGAACATGTAATTTATATCCCCCTTACATATCCAGGGATAAACATATTGTAACTATTTAAAAATTTAACTATTAAAAAGTTCTCTTTAATATTTTATCTTATTTATTAATTTCTTCTTTACTATTGTTAACAAAGTGCGGACTTAATGCCACAAGGCATTTTCTAGCTACCTACAATTATGTAGAAAAATTAAATGTCTTCCTTTATACAAGCTTCACTTATTATGAGGATTGTGTTTTTGGTAGTCGTAAAGACTAAAATGTGATTTGATAGCGTTATCTCTAGCTATCAGTATTGCTATTAATTTTAATGTTGTATGTAGTTAACCGGAACTGTTTGTGTGGAAGAGGCGGCGAGGATCATATTCATGTCGCTCTATTATAATTGTGTGGGACGTGTTCAGATTGAGCTGCTCTAACTTTTATTAATCATGGCACGGACAGTAGATAACTACAGTACAGATATACAGTAGAGAAACAGTAGAGATGGTCAATTCCCATCTACGACAAATATTTACGTAATGAGGATGATGTTTAAATGTTGGAATTTAGAATTACCATAACACAAATTCTGCTTCATGCCCTAAACAAATATGAAGTTTATTAAAAAAGTTGTGCATAACTTTAGTAATCAAATAAAAATACCTATAAGGGACCCTTTGATTGTTTGAAAATATAACCGTGTTTAGAAACGCTTAACATATACCTACATGTTTTTATTGAGTAAGCGAAAATAAGTTTTTTCAAACATGCATATTCAACAAGTACAGGAAGGATGAGGTATCGTGTGAAAATACAAAGAACTCATTAGTCCTAAAACAACATCCACTTGTATAATGTACAAACAAGACTGGGTGAAAATCACTGACCGACTTACCATATTAAACATTCCTGAATTTTAATTTGATCTTTAGATCATGATTTTGTAAGCTGGAGGTTTTTGATCTGTTCAATAGGATTTTTAAAATATACAAATAGATATGCGGTACAATAAAGAAAAATGTCTTTGGTTTCTTGACTTGACCTATCGTACCTACTCGATTGATAACAATGTAGTAACAGAGAAGACAGCTTGACTTAGGGCTTGGTCCATATGTAATCGCGATGGAATTCTGAGAACTATGCATCTTTCTGAGGGCTATGCAAAGCTGTCTATTTTGAAGAGTTACATCTAGGTTGGACCGTGTAATAAGCGTCAAACTAATTGCAAATATACATTATGATTAAAACAATTTGTTGAGTCATTTTCCATTTCCTGAATACATCCTGCTGAATTATTAACACTCCGCAACTAGTCGTACTATTCTGTATTTGGTTCCGGATTTCAGAAATTTAATTGGCAAACTTTATTCATGGGACGCGAAGACGAACAAATAAACAGTAATCTACGCCATATTTATGCTACAAATAGCTCATAATGTTTTAGATTAAATCTATGGATCCCTAGATAGTGATCTAGTGATACAGTGGTATGATTTACATAATCTTGTCTGAGTAGAACCTTGGGTTGGGTTGAGTTTGAATCTTCAAGAGATACCCGCCGTTTTGAGAGAATTCAATCTATTTGAGGTTCAATTCATTTTTTCAATGACCACTTAAGTCTACTCAGTTGCTTGCTACCTGTATGATATATTTTACTTAAAATTACATTGTGATTCTTTAACTGGCAAATGTAATCCATCTGTAAATCACGCTTAAGAGATGTGTAAGACATTAAGCTTCATAATTGGCATGTCAAGGTACTTAACGTTTCTGTGTCCTCTGAATTTATCTGTTTCTCACATATTTTATTCATTCGCCACTTTTATCAGCCAATTTCATCTTTTACGAACTTTTGGACTGCAATCGAAAACATTTTGTTTCCGTCCTCTTTCAAAACTTTGTTATTCGCCCATTGCCACTTCAGGTTGATAACTCCTAAACCTACATCGGTAACTTTTCTACGTGTAATTTTCACGTTCCTCCAGCTTGTGATTCGGGCGAATACCTGATAATTTCTTGAAACATCAAAAATTATCAATTTTTCTTTTCCTTCGGCTAAAAACAAAAGCGTAGCTTTTAAATGATATTGACCAAATTCTTGATCATTATGCAATCACTATTATGGGGGGAAACAATATTAACCAGAAAAGTTTTTAGTAATAATTAAAAGAAGGTATAAAGTCTAATAACAGTTGTTTCTTTGTATAAATACATTTGTTTGCTTGATATAAGTTTTTATCCGCAAACTTTGATCCCTCTTAAGTTGAAAGCTCGAAGAACTCAATTAACTTTTTAATCTAGCATTCGATACCTTAGGTACTTAATTGAAATGTTCAAAAAAGATCCCTGAAAAAGTTATTTTACAGTTGGACACACTTTTAATTACAGATCTTCAGAACAGATTGGAGACTGGCGTTGATAGTTTTATTACTTACAAAGATAAGATAAAATTTACAGCTGTCTACACGTTTGTGATTCCTTTATTATAGATTAATGTCCTTAGTATATATATATTCAGTCATTATAATAAAAAAGTTAATATATCATGTTTAAATGATATTGAATTACAATGAGAATAATTCCAGGTACCGTAGTTTCTGTGAAATGGAAGAATTTGTATCTGACATTTTATTGTTTTTCATTTTCCAATAAAACATATTTCAATGAACTCAGTTAGATGTTCTTGTTTATCGGCAATATCTGTAGGCACTTGTCAGTTAAGCCTAAGCTGTTTATAGATTCATGATTAATTTGTAACTTCTCAAAACTAAAGGATACAAGTTCAACCGCACCGGGCGTAGATTAATACTATAAATTGTAGATTTAAATAGCTCCCATATTTTATACCAGTTGCTTTTTTGAGGAAAGTAGGTGTGGTGATAGCATTATGCAGAATAAACTTGGAAAGAAATTGTGCGAAATATTAATTTAGCACACAGTTTATTTCTATTAAGTATTCATTGTACAAAAAGGACGTCTATGATTTTTTATCTACTGATGGTACTAGGTACGAGACTTAACCCGCAACTGGAGGGTCCTGTTGCATAATATTTTAATATAAATATTAATATTAATACAAGTAAGGCCCCCTTTATATATCAGTACCTAAGTATTGTAAGTGTATCCGCACGGAGTAGTAGCAAGTTCAAGAATACCTAACAATATTAACGTCCTTTTACTCGTTGTACTTAGACGCTTCATCGGTCCCTTTATCGTCACTGTGAGCTACATCATTTTTATATTACAAGACCGTAATGTCGATATATAACTTCTGGGCGAACGAACTTTGTATGATCCGATAAATTGTTGACCCACATTATCCGGAAATTTTGCCATAAAACCAACAAAACAAAATTGTCGTTAATTGTAATTCCCGGGGAAGTACCACCGCCACACCTATTTCTGCCGTGAAGCAATTGCTTTTACAATTTGTGTTTCGGTTTGATGGGTGTGGTGGCTACCGGCAGGTCCACTCCTATACCAAAGGCGACCATCTCAGTCCTCAAGAGTAGTGACGCATCTGTGACGGACCTTTAATAGGGCAGATACCAACGAATACTAACTGCACTTACACTAACAAACACTAACTGGATTAATACTATTAATAGTCCCATTCCTGCAGTCCTGTTACTAACGTATACTGACCAACTAACTCTTATTAACACCTATTAATTGAATTCACACAAACAGTCCCATCCCTACAGCCCTATTAGAGGTCCGTTGCAGATGTCCATGAGCGGGAGCGGCCACTCGTGACTGCTGCCAGCTCGTTTACTACTGCCATAGTATTAACAAAAATTGTAAAACTCCTTTCACCATCATTCTGTACAAGCAGGCAAATAGTGAGCAGTGGGTTCAATAACCTTGGAAATTGCAGATTTTGAATTTTCGGAACATTCATATTTATCATGTTTACGTCGTCATTTGAAAATGAATTTATCGAAGGTATTAAGTATCAAGTGTAAGGATCCATATGTCTCATATTGGTGTTTATAATCTCATTTATTTATACCACTAAAGGCAATATGTAATAACGCATTGGAAATACTAAAGAAACGTAAAATAAATGTCTACTTCCAGTCCCGAATAAAACATTTCGTATTTTCATTTACAAACGTACCTACCTCTAGTAAATAGTCCTTTGAGCGATACAAAGTAGAGGATTTCCTCTGTAGAATAAAAGCATTGGAATATTGTTAAACAAACTGCACGGACGCTGCATGTTGGAAAACTCGCAACTCAAAATGGAATTGTTTGGAATCTCTTTACTGTAACTCTGGAAACAATTTTGACAGTAATGAACCGAAGTGCATTATTAAGTCATTTTTACGTGACTGTCAGGATATTTTGACTTAGAAATGGTGAGTGACAATATCGGAGCAAGCATGTAACAAAATACATATAAAATTTCGAAATAAACACCGTTTATTGGGAAGGAATATTAATTTAAACTTCATGGTATATGTATTGTAACTGGGGGAAAAAGCGGTTATGAAATCAATATAATATGTAAGAAGCCACTTGCAGGAGAATAAATAACGATTCCTTTCAAACTTTAAATTGCTTTCTCGAATACAACTTTCCGAACATATATCATTCTGTGACTTGGAAGGTTAAAGGTTGTTAATAGGGAGAAGATCAAGATTCTTGCGCAACTTATGTAACTTTCTAGAATAATTAGATAAAAACTGTCACAAGAAACTGTAAAAATGAAATTACTCGGAATTTCAGGGTGTATTAGTGAAATTCAATTATATTCATTACAATGGCATGAACCATAGATTAAATTATTTTTAAATCTTTGTCTGAGTATTATATGAATGGGACTGGTGAGCGACATGCTTTTTCATTAATCTGAAAAAAAAAGTATTTAACTAGTTTTTATTTTTACGTAATGATTGAATCGTTGCTAGAAATGTAATACATAAATTACAATCCGACTTTGTCGTTCATCATCGTCCAATCTTTAGAAATTTCATCACATACAAAAGCGTTTGGAATAAATGTAAATCCGATGGTGCAATGTCGACAATTCATTAATTTTTCAATGTTTCGTTTCATTTGTGGACATTTGCTGGATACTTTCTATTAAAGGCATATTTTTTTATAGAAATGTATTTCAAAATATGTCACATAACGAATTAGATATAATTTTGTTAAACATATACTGAAACGTTATGTCAATTGTAATTTACCGAAATGAAGAACGGTTTACTCTAAATAGTTGCGAGTGTAACCTTTCCTGCTCAATTTATGGATAAATGACGGTGGCGGTTATGTCGCTTGATTGGCACCAAATGGGTCGCTTAGACCGCAACTATTTTCCGCGAGAACTCACTAACTGTCGGAAAATGTAGAGAATGAAAATTGTATTGCCTTATAAGGTAGAGTTACTAGGAGTGGCACATGAGGTACGTGGCGATGTCCTAGGACACGTCTTCGAAATCAACTTTAAAGAAAGAAATTTTAGGTATCTGTATAGATACATATACCTAGCTAAGATTTTCCTTTTCTTTTTTTTTATTTGGTAGCTATTGAGAAGGTTTTGAGTGATCAATAAAAATATTTTGGAAACAATAAAAGAATAAGCTAAAAAAATTATTCTTTAAATTTTGACTGCCTCGTTGGTCGTGCGGTTGTTAGCGCGACTGCCGATCGGGAGGTCCTGGGTTCAAATCCCGGGTTG
>DWUN01003513.1:0-11939 GCA_018249975.1 Passova gellias
TTGCAGATGTCCATGGGCGGGAGCGGCCACTCGTGACTGCTGCCAGCTCGTTCGCTACTCTCATAGTATAAAAAAAAGGTATACGAAGTGGAGAGAAGTGTAATATCGCAATGCCATTTCTATTTGTTCTGCGCTCTGTGGATAAGACGGTAACAGGTGTATCGTTACTGCACTACAATGATAGCCATCGCAGTAAGCAGTAGCATTTCAGCTATTTCGGTCCACGATAAAAATCTCGAAAAATCTCTTCGAAAGTAATACGGATTTTAACGAACGGAAACTATTCCGTTCTATTAGGGGTTTGGCATAACAAATTATTTGTGGTCCGTTTATGTTTTAATGGTGCATCGCGTTATTTGCATCTCCCCGATAACCTACGAGTGCTTTTGAACTCGGAGAGATAAATCGTAAAGCTGGTTATCGTTTCTGATATTTTCATATTTTACGAATGATTTCTACAACCGAACGGTCTTATAGCGTCTGTTTGTTTAGAGTTTGTATTAAGACTATTTTTTTATTTATTCTGTGAGTGTACTTTTGCCTGCGTTTCACAGTTGGGCACGGATATCTCCTGGAGCTGTGGGAGAAATGGAGTATACACCACCACACCGCTCTGGTGTGTCTGTGAAGATCCTTGCGATTGACCAATCCAAAGATAGTATGTATTTTATGTAACAATCGAAACCAACAGACAAACGTCCGTTTCTAGGTGCAGAATGGTTCTTAAAAATGTACTCTAGCGGTCACCCATCCAATATCCAACCGCGACCTTTCACGTAACTTTACTAGCTTTATCGGCTACCGGACCAGCACATCTGTATTAAATTAAAAAGAAAATCGCATAAAAATGCTAAACATACTTGAGTGAATAAAACCTGTTAGGAATATGTATTATGTTTATGCCAGACCTTCTTAGTTTTTGATAAGGTAATAAAGTACGTATAATACGTATGAGTATTACTAAAATTCTATACGGCACAAGATACGTTTACCTAATATATGGTATGAAACTAATCAGTGTAACTGGAAGTCCGATAAATATAATATGATACCATTACGTTTATTTCACCGTATGCGTGACTCGCATATGAATAGGTGCGCATAGATAGGCCGAAAGATATTCGATACACGAATACTAACTTGGTAACAGTCATATCCGACTCTAACCGGGTCTTCCGAGCGAAACAACTCGTCATAAATATTGCGAAACCGCAACAGGATAGAATCGAATATGAGGGGGAAATAAAACGTGTACAATGTATACATACATATAATATGCGTTATATTAAAATTTCCAACGATCTCAATCCCAGCTATCGCTAACAAAGCACGTCCAATCAAAACGAGACGTGACAATGAATCGGAACCTTTCCGATTCTGAATAGCCTCGCTAACTTATTGGCGGTTCTTTATTTGCTGATTGCTGTTTGACACCTCAGCGGGAGCGGATTTGGTCGGTATTTTTATTTAATTAACTTTCGCTGTTTGCTCCGGGAGAGAAGCAAGGGTGTAACACAATGCTAACTAATTTACGCTCGGCTGTCGGCTTTCAGTGAAATTTTTCCATCCGAGCCTTTTCAAATTTGATACGCTTTATAATTTCATTATATTTATAACGCAGCCATTCATTATAATTATTGCGTTTGAAAGCGAAGTTAGTCCGTCGTGAAGCGAAAACTGTGAGTGTCTTTAATTGAAAGAAACTGCAGCGAACGCAAATACAAGCCGAGTTGAATTCGCCCGAGAACCGAGTAGAAGATAAGACGATAATAATTCTTCGCGAAATGTCACAAAAGTTCATAACTGATAAAAGTTTGGTCCCTTTTCTTAAATTCTAATAGAGATTTAATTTTCGCGAGTACTCGGCTGGTCGTCGATAACGAATGTAGGTGATGATATTGTCAACGATAAGACGGTGTGATGATAACTGACCCAAATACGCTCTTGAAAAACTAAGTTTTGATAAATTGTATTCATAAAAAAATGTTATAAAAACTAAAATGTAATCACACTAAAGTTAGCAACTGTATTTATTTGGCCACCATTTCTACAACTACGATTTCGCCATGAGGCTCAATTATAAATATGCCTGAATGAAAAAAAATATACTTAGAGAATTTCATAATGTAGCAATTATTTTTTTTCAACGGTTTTAATGCTCCACCGCGGACACACGTCTTACTTTATCGATTTCTTATTTTTTTTAAATACCACTAAAATGTTTCATACACACAACTAATAAAACAAACCTACAAAAAACCATTAAAAACTCCCAGCGTTGATACTGTTTATTTACGGTGTCTGATAAGTTCAGTGACCCCTCTCAAGATATTACACTGCGCCACGCAAGTTTGTAATTGAAAAAGTTTCCGTCGTTTTTAACGTGAAGCCTTTATTTGCTTTCCAATTTGTTTCACCGGCCTCAAGTATGTGTACACGTACGGCAGACTAAGTTTTTTTATTGAAATTTACAAAAGTTTCATAATACTTCCCGTGTTGCCTCTTACGGTTATCGCAAGAATAGCTGTAACCTTTGTTGGGTAAATATTTTTATTTTGTTTAGGGCCGATCTTGTTTGATGAAATACTTAAACAACATTTTTGGGTGCGTATATTAAACATAAAACATATAGGTACTCTTTTGTGAATATTTTTAAAAAACAGTATTATACACCACCTTCATTTTAAGCCTTTTAGTATGCACAACCTCGTGTCAATTATCCCCCCAACGATGGCACGGTGTTGCCTCGCGTCCAATCTGACACGAGTGCTTCCCTAAATAGCCATGCGCGGTAAGCGTCTACGTCACTTTGAAGATAACATTGCTCTTCCACGCTGTCACGTAGGTTTAAAGTCTAGACTGGAATCATACTTTAGTAAGTTGCACGCGCCATTCCATTAATGCATGGCGGCGCGTAAGCTGTCACAGCACACTAGACTCTCTGGATACGAACCATAGGTTTTTACGTTGATATACATTTAATATTCAAAGATTTAATGAGATCCATCTTTAGCCCTCCATATTTCTGATAAATTTAGAAACGAATACCAATTTTATTTGCATGTATTCTTTTACGTTTCAAAATGTATATTGCTTAATACATAAATATGCAAAAGGTGGTAAAATATCATATGTTTTGATATTTATAATAGCTTCACAATCTCACTAGTTAAAATTCCATAATCCACGGACGGCAGCAGCTACTAGTCAACGCCACCAACTTGTTTGCTACTTTCGTTCCACAAAAATAAGATAAGCTATTTTCACATGACGCATAACAGTTAGGTGCAGCCTTATTCTCAGTTCGTGCAAACACTGAATAATTGATGAAATCGACACCGAATCAAATTGTTCAGAATGTTAAACCACACGTAGTCGTTTCACGCGTTCAGTTATGTGCTAATTGAAAGGATACCATTTTGCAAACAACCGGTTAACGCCCAAAAATAATTAAAGGCTTCGTTATAAAGTACGACCACTAAAATCGAAAAACCAATACAATTAATGTGTTTTGTATATTTTAATAACCACTTATTTCATGCGATAATTAATATTGGGTTACAGGAGTAATTAAACGGAAGACGCTCAAACAACTCTGTATGGTGTCTTGGTAACAGTTGTTTGTTGCATTGTAAACAAATTTTTTTAGCACAAATGAAGTACAAAAATTTTTTGATTGACTATTAAATTTTTTTAGCACAAATTAAATACAAAAATTTTTTGATTGACTATCAAATTTTTTTAGCACAAATTAAGTACAAAAATTTTTGATTGACTATCAAATTTTTTCAACACAAATTAAGTACAACAATTTTTTGATTGACTTAACTACTTCACCGTACTGGAATGATGAATAAATGATAGAAATAATTTAACTGCATCCGTTGCCCCTAAATTAAAATTCCTTCATATCTTTTAATTTTAGCCTGTAGGAATTTACATGTCAGGGTACAACAGGTTGGTGGTTGTGTATGTGTGTGTGCAAACAGCTTATTATCGAACCGTATTTGAAAATCGACAACTAAAATTATTCATCAAAACATTGCTCATATTCGTAAAAAGCAGAACCGACCGCATATCCTTCTTACGTATGTCCTTATTACGTATGTCCTTATACATATCCTTGTTATACAGATCTCTAGATGCACGGCTAAAGTGACTTAATATTAAGTCCTATGCATACACGTTCGTACAGTAGCCACATATTTCTTATCCGCAAACATCATAAGGTGTGTTAAATTGAGTCATTAATAGTAGGGAAACGCGAGGTGAAAATACATCAAAAGGCGCACCGATAAATTAATGCAATTTGCCTTACGCGTGCATATGAATATACAAGTATATAAGCTTTTTTTATAATAACAACTTCATTTACATCTACACTGCTTGTAATTTGTTAAGCCAAGAAAACAAGCATATTAACGAGTAGTAACGAGTTTACTCGACATTTTATTAACCCCTATCAAATAGTCTTGTAAATGACAGAAAATTAAAACGTCACGTTCACGTAAACACTGTATATGAATGCTTACGAACACGAATAATGCGTTATGAAAAGATTGAATATTTTTACAGCGGTCAATAACATCCGAGCTCGGTTTGAAATGCCAAATAACATTTCCCTTGCACTGTTACTCGACCGCCAGATTAAAGCAAAGCACAGCTCAAAGTGACACCTATCGATATAATTCATTGCGTTCCGGAACTATTTATTATATTTAAGACAAGTAAATATAATGTACCGATTTAGATACTCTAAAGTAATATATTTAAGAATTACTAAAAATAAGTAACTATAAATAAGTAAAACTATGTTCTTCATTCGAGTGTGTATACCAGTTTGAATTATAGAAAAACCAATATATACCATAAGCATCTCATATTTGTGTATCTTACTTAGCCCAGAGAAAAGAGCGGAAAATGGCTAGTAGTTTAACTGAACCAAGTACCCTTAATTTAAAAAAAGAATAACATACGTCCGAGCACTAACTAAAACAGACGAGAATTGATTTCCATATATTACACCTTTTCGTGCGCATTGGAAATTGAAAAGCCGTGCGATCCGCCCACCTAACTCGCGAGAGAAAAGGTAAAATCAGCAAAGGCTGTGTCAGCGAAATCAGTTGAATGCATCGTCCACCACCGAAGCAAAACGAACCCTGAGCAGGTTTGAGCTATTTCGTTAAATATTTTTATTCCGAAAATATTTTATGAAAATATTTTTTTTTTCACTCATTCTGTGGTTTTTTCTACTAGCTAAGTTTTTACGCTTCACCATAACTATAAAGTTCGTGGAAGACAAAAAGTAGTATCAACAAACGTAGCGTCAGCAAAATCAAAGGGAATACATTGTTCAGTGGCGGAGCGGAACGCAGCCATCGGTTACGAGGCTATAACGATTACGTTGACTTGTCCACGATAAAAAGCTTGTCGCGACAAATTCAATTTACAATTATTTTTTCTATCTCTCTCTCTTTCTCTCATTCTATTTGAATATACAATACAATACTCCATGCCCTTGGTAGGTACATTTACAACATCAGTAAAACGAAACAGATATCATTATTATTTTAATTAAGAAAACATACAGATTATCTTATTCAAATTTTAATAATTTCTGACTGTCCGAAAAATTTGATTTAATTATTTCGTTATTGTTTCATAACAATCAACATCATGACATAAACAGTTACTGGGGGTTTTACATTTCTACGTTGGGTCCCATAATATATAAGAATACTAATACTAAAAACATATTAATAACACATGATGCCATTATAGAGCAATGTGGTGCTGAAACCATTGAAGGAGTTCACTACTTAATAAGAAGACTGTCAAATCGTTTAACGTAAAAAGAATTTGCAGCGATCGGCCTGCACCGATCGCGCCTATCCGCCGCGAAATAATATTCGTTTGGAGCTGCGCTGCGTTGCCGCCCAACTTAATTGCTCTATTGTTAATTACGTAACGTTTCAGCGTCCACCGCAATGCATTGTGACTAATTTGCGTGGAGACCGCTTTTATAAGTTTTAATTTCAATCTAAACTCCGTGCGATTGCATTTGTTTACGGTTAGATGGTGTTTGCTACGCAATTCGTTTTGTTTCGCTAGCGGGAGAAATAATTACTTTTTGTGCTTGCATAATAGTTCAATCAATATTGACACTATTATAAATCAAATTCATAGCATAGAAGTTCGTTAACGAAAGTTCATAGAAGGATATCTACAGAGGAATTTTTAAACCAAAATACAGAAATATAGAGTATTGAACCACAGCAAACAACTTCTGTTTTAAATAGTTTTAAGTACATAATATAATAATTTACTTCATAACACAATGTAGTTAACCAGCAAACTAGATAATTATGATAATAAAAAGAAAAAAGTTTTAAGAAGAGAATCCAGTGTTCTGTGGATTCAATAAGAAATAATATTAAATCAAAAATTTTATTGATCATTATTAATGTCTAATCTAATCCATTAACACATTTTAGCCAGCATGTTCCGCTCATAAGAACACAGTTTATAATATTTACAGTTTTATTTTGCGCAGCTTAACACATGTGACATA
This sequence comes from Passova gellias, assembly GCA_018249975.1. Lineage (NCBI taxonomy): Eukaryota > Metazoa > Arthropoda > Insecta > Lepidoptera > Hesperiidae > Passova > Passova gellias. The sequence continues at coordinate 6,572 of DWUN01003513.1, forward strand.
ATTTTCCGAAACCTATTAACGCATATGAAATATCGTGCTCGACAATTTTGCGGTTGTAAATTTGAAATAATGGAGAACAAAATAACCTGTCAAAAAATTTACGAAAGCACTTTTTCCGTTAATGGTGATTTAACACTTTCAAACGATTAAATGAATATCATGAATATTTGACTTGCATGATATTTCATTGTAGAATGTTACAACTAATGATGAGTTAATTATAGAATGGGTTAAGTGTTCCCGTTAATAAACTTCAATGGAAATGTGTAACACAGTTCAAAATAAGCTTGCAGAATAAATACACCGACAACAGGCTATTTACATTTATCATTGTCATACCGTACTTTCACATCTGTCTTGTTTTTTGTTATTTGTTACAGGTAGCTACGACCGTCACGAAGCGTGTCGGAATAGATTGGTCTCCGTCGGCAATGGATTGAGAAATTACAAATACAACGATTAGTTAGAAGCTCAAGCTTCATTTATCTCAGTTGATAAGCCGATTGGTTACACAGTCGCATTAACGAGGTCCATCGTTGCGATTATTTATAACGACGTGATTAAGAATTAAATGTAGTGATAGATTGAGGAACTTGAAGACTTCAAAACAAAAACGAAGCCGGCGTGTATGTACGAAGAGAGTGATGAATGTAGAAGTGCATTAGGTATGAAAGGACAGAGATGTTTGGCACTAGGTGCTTTCTGCCTACCTCATTAGGGACGTGGTGTGGTGGTATCATAATACTGAAGACTTCAAGATCGCAATAAATCGGAATAGCAATATATAAGGCTTATAATCCACATCGTCTATTGCATGATAAATGTCGCGTACCGACGTTTGAATTTTACTTTAAGGTTTATTATAAGCCGATTACGTTAGTGCATAATAGTCTTTACTGAAGCGATTCCAGTTATAGTCTCTAAATAAACCAACCACAGTTTCACAGAAGTCCAACATTTTTTATAACTCAAATAACTGCAGGCCGGAAACGAGTAACGAAAATAGTGATCATCTAACAAAATAGATGTGTATCGACATCAGTTTGATATTACAATTAAATGTATTCGTTGGATGTTTGTATTATTATTTTTTCGTGTTGGTTTAAAAAGATGAATGGGTCTAAGAAACATGACTACTGACCTGCAGCTGATATACAATAGCAAGTAGCAATACATACAAACTGAGAAACCGAAAAACATGAGAGAAGTTGGAATAAAACTCACACCATCAACCCTTTCACATTCCTTCAAACCATAATATGTATGTTTTGTAGACACTTAATACATTAAATACCCATTTTAATGGTGTGTACCTAATAGCCGTTGCGATAAATAAACAATTTGTGTTTAATAAGTTTTAACCGCCTACCATAAAGTGACGTATCTAATTCGTTATTATTTTAATTAATTACATAATGGACGTACTTTTACTAAACAAATTAGCGTCACGGTTGGAAATGGTTGCGGCAACATCTGGTTTTGACGTGACGCTATGATCATTATTTCGTCATCCTTTCAGATTAACGAATGTTGAAAAATTCAATTACCAACTGTACGCTCATGTATACGTTCCGTTACAGAGTAGGTAATGTTGTACAAAATATTTTAATTACTTTTAACATTATGAAATGTGGAAGAATATTGAACCAAAATTTTACAGTAAACCTAATTTTAAATGAACTAATTACCAAACACACGAGGACTGTCTATCGGGATAACTAGGAATCTAAAATTGTTGATTACTACAAATTCGATCTACGTTACTGTTAAACATAGCAGCATAGTAAAAGTCTAATAAATCATCAGGAGATATACGTCAATGAGCAACACACATACGAGTATAAACATGAGCATCTTCACGGTATAAATACATCAAATTGTAGATATGTGCATATAACATACATGTACAGTATGTATGTATAACATTATAGCGCACACGTGAACTCAATCAAATGCAGAGCGAAACTCGAGAGTACTTTAATCCATACTATATACTATGTACTATACCATATACTATGTACTATACCATATACTATATACTATATACTATAATCTTATAAATGCGAAAGTAACTCTGTCCGTCTGTCTGTGACGACATCACGGTCAAAGTGTTGAACCGATTGTTATGAAATTTCATATAGAGATACTTGAGGTTCTTGGGGTGAACATAGGCTACTTTTTTCTACAATTTTTTTTGGTTTTACCAGGAATTTCATTGTTTTACGAAAATATCACAACTTTGACGAAGAAAGGTTTGTGACACACTGATTTCCAGGCGGGCGAAGCCGCGGGCGAAGTCGCGGGCAAAGCTAATGAAGTAATAAAAGGAAAGACAAATTGTTAGTCTATTAATATTCCTTATTACTTTAATAAGATTGTGAGCGGTACCCTAACTTTTCTTACTAGATATTTTCAAGGGGAAAATCCACTGAAAACAAACAGCTTTTTGTACAATATTTTTCTGAACTACTAATTAAAAAATATACAATCAGGATTTGCTTAAGGCAGAAACGTTGCATACGTTAAAACAGGGTAGGCATGTTAGGGTGAACTATAAATAAAAACAGTTGTTTTAATGAACAGAGACAGTCTTCTAAGGATTATACGTGTATAAGATTCAGTCTCAAAAACTATTATCTGAAAACTTATCGCACTGAAAACCAGAGAACCGCAGAAATGGGACAAATGCTAAGTGCAACCTATTTCACTGTTTTAATTCTATTGTGATGCCAATTTATGTAAATTAATATAGATTATAAAGAAATGTAACAAAAGTTTCTTTCTTATGTTCTCTTACTTTCCGTAACGCTCCAATATTCTAATATTGCGTTTCCACCTGATATGTGTTACATGGACAAGACACCTATGTTTCTATCAAACCAAACTAACCTTGGAATAAAGTAATTGGCACGGATATCTTCTATTGAGGCAATTTACAAATGTTCATGAGCAAATGTAACCACTTGTCAACAAGTCAGGTACTTACGACTATCGTAAAACTCGTATACCTACTATGTATGTGAGATGGAAATGGAGATTAGGATACTCGATGTAAAGTCGGAATATTTGAGTACGAGCCTTCTAATGTGTGTCGAATGTGTGGAATAGTGTAAAAAACTGGAACATAATCCCTCCTGGAACATTCCTGTCGTCATCAGCTTCTTCGAGACCGGTATCGCGATTGTATCCTTCAATGTGCCAGCCATAACTCAAAATGAATGCTTACGATCCTGTAACTTGCTTCAATGTTTTCCTGCAATTTATATAGTATAGACTAGCAATTGATCGCTGTTTCGCGTGCTGGAATACGAGGAGCTATAACACAGTATGTATGTATATTAAGTACCTAGTAAATCCCTATATAGTCTACATTTTAATAAGTCCTAGGTTTTGATGTTGGAAAGACAAAGACAAAAGAGAAAAAAAGTCAGGACCTTCCATTCTTGCTCTCCCTTTTTTCTCTCCTTTCCTACCTTTCTTTCTTCTTTTTGTTGTATAAATAAGATCCTACTATTGTGCTACCGGTTTTGACTAAGTCATTATAGTACATATATACTTTTATTCATGTGTTATCATAAAGAATAATATGTTTTTGCTTTTAATATACATATATTGTTTTAAATGCATTCATTGTTCTGCCATAAAGATAACGTTCTTGCAGGGTATTCAAGATATGATAAAAATATTGATACACGAAAGTTTCTATGTATATCAAATTCAAGCATTACAACGCTTCTATGACTATCGGCAGGAAATATTGCAGCCGTTCATTGGATTATGGATGTCCATTGAACACTTTATAGCAGGTCAACGACATGCAAGTGAGCTCCTTACATAATAAAAAGTTAAAAATACTTTACACGTGAAGTAATAGTCTAGTAGAAATGGATTGTTCAATATCAAGTATCACGTATCATCAGTATCACGTCAAGACATAAATATTTTTCCTAGCTAAACATATAATGTATAAAATGACGCACTAGCACGAGAGAGCCACGTCCTTGCTCTATCCAAAAAATATACTCCAAAGACAAATTTCATTTGAGGAAATTTAAATTAAACGTAATTTACCTTGATAATCTATATTAAACACAAAGACAATTAACACATAAAATTAGAAATTAGCAATTTTCTCTACTTGTGCTACAAAAGTGTAACTAGTAAAATTTGTAAATTAATTAAAACAATTCTTGTCCTTTGCCCCTAATTTTATGATCAATGCGAAAGTAATAGTAGTTTTAAAAATCTTGCCCCTTTCATAGAAACCAAATTTGGTCTAGTATTCAAATTTAAGAAGTTATATGAACAATTTTGAAACTTTAATTATTCTATTTTATCAAATCGAAGCAAAAAGATCTTAAAATCAAATCAATTGTTGATAACAACATCTATAAACAGTATATTGTGTAAAGAAACAACACCATAATGTTAAATCAACAGATCAAACCATGTTCAGTCACGAAGAGCTAATCCTTCTAAATATAATGCGACTCTACAATTTAGGTAGAGTTCTGAACTGTACAACTGATTATAGCCTTAATGTTGGAGATTAGTAGGTTGATTATCCTAAAATTGTTTGGGTCGCAGTAAATCTCTGTCTATATAAAACGCTCTATTTGTCTTTGTAACTATTATGAAACGCGCAAAACAACACCAATCGGTTCAATACTGTTGATATATTTAGTGCTCTGTCTATATTTAACTAGTCTAGCGTCATTGCCAGTGAATGTAAATATCTTATTTTGCTTTGAACTACATTACACTAGCTACTGTTCGTGATTTTGCCCACAGATTATCAAACAGGCAGTTGATTTTCTAAAAGCTAAATACTAGTTTTCATAGCGCTTACTTCAAAATTGACGGATTCTTAAACAAACTTGTTACCCTCTTATTGGTGGAATATAAAAATTTCTTCCTTAGTAGATTCCTACGTTATAAGATTCCTACGTTATAAAAGGAATCCATTCTCCATATTTCATGTTTCTAGCCTCAGTGGTTTAGTCTCTACGGTAATGAAATCAGTCAGTCAGGACGTGAATACTTTAAAACTTGTGCGATACGTATTGCATCTAATGTTTCGCTAAAAGCGTCTATAGCTAAGTACTTTTATTCAGTTTATATGCTTCTAGCAAAGAATAGGGTAGCCACCTCATTCTAAGGTGTCACAAGAGGTGGCTGAGAGAACTTAAGTGCATGGGGACCGGGGTTCTACGACGAACACTTGCCAATGACTGCACCTTTCTCACTTTTTAAGTGCCCTTCTTATGTTTCAAACCAACTATTTCGCAAATTGATCATTACTATTATTTAAAAGTTACTCATATAAAAATATATGTTGACCTATAAATAATTTTATAGAAATCTCAAG
>DWUN01003514.1:0-11933 GCA_018249975.1 Passova gellias
TAACAGTATTTCTCCACTATTTAATGGATGTTATTTTACATATAAACCTTCCTCTTCAATCACTCTATCTATTAAAACAAACCGCATCAAAATCCGTCGCGTAGTTTTAAAGATTTAAGCATACATAGGATATAGGGAAAGACAATGGGACTTTGTTTTATACTATGTACTGAAGCCGTTGATAATGTTGCTTGGTGTTTTTTAGATACTTATTTTTACAGATAAACTGAGATACCTCGAACATTGGTGGACTTAGTGTAAAAGTAATTAGTGTTATTAACTGAAATGACTTTAAGGGGTCGCTGTAAATTAACTGCATTACTGTACCATTGACCCAATCTTACCTTTTGTTAGCAACGCTCTTGAAGCTGACTTATGTCTGTCAGTCTGTCACTTGAGCTATAAATAACGGAGCATTTGTCATAGCGGACGCATGGTTATAGATTTATGTTTATGACTAATTCAATAAATGTATTTAAAAATGTTATTGGTTTTTCTTGCAATTGTTATTACACACAAAAAAGGCTACGTAATTGTAGGTCGTTATACGAATATTAAATGAAAATACCGGAAGCGTTTTGAGCTTCGAGCCAAACTTCGAAGGTTTCATATTTCTTACTTTTACTTGGCTGATTAAAGAAAGCTTAAGCCATATTAAACGAGTTTGCGTTCTGTGGAAAGTATCAAAACTGCGATATGGCCAATATCTATTATGACAGTAATTAAATTATCTTTGACTCCTTGACAAGAGAGCTGATTGAACATATATTAAATTTCGTTCTAATAGTTGGTACAGGAAATTTTACGGTCACGCCCAAAACTACTTGTAGCATCACTACATAGTATAAAACAAAGTCGCTTTTTATGTCCCTATATCCCTATGTATGCTTAAATCTTTAAAACTACGCAACGGATTTTGATGCGGTTTTTAATAGATAAAGTGTTTGAAGAGGAAGGTTTATATGTAAAATAACATCCATTACATAGTGGAGAAATACTGTTATATTTTATATGGCAGAACAACGTTAGCCGGGTCAGCTAGTTATCCATAATTGAATTTCTTTTGGACGAAAATTGAAGTCTCAAATCTCACAAATATCGGTTTCGTCGTTAGGTCATTAGCTACTGGACCAATATACCTTCCCAAATTACAATTTCAACTAATCATTTCTTCGTAGTAAACGCACGTGTTCTGAGCTTGAGAATAATGGGCCTCTTGTACAGTTGTAATAAGTAGGTACATTACGTTTTGCAGTTTCTGCATAGGTAGTTCGGCACAGACAATTTAATGCGGATAACATAGATTCAAATAACTTGATCGTAAGTAAAATTAGTGTATTACTATAAAATATTCAAATGATAAAAAAATCTATATTTTAACACGTACATGAATTAACAACAGTATTGTTCCATTGAACACCTGTTAATATTTATTCGAATTTCAAAAAAAAAGAAAGATAAAAGTTTGACAAAGCGTATGAAATTCACACATGTTTTAAATTGCCTCGCGTATTCAAAATTCAGGGCCGATAAAGTAACAAGTAGTTTACATTTTATTATAAATATATTATGTCGCTTCTAAATTTAGATTGTTTTTGTCGAAATGACATTGTTGCGTCGCTATCTCATTTCATTTTACGGATTCAGTTAGAATTAATCTTTACAATTATATATCATTTGGTTTTCTAAATGTTACAGTTAGTTTAGAGCGAATTTAATATTATTAGTATTGCTACGATTTTATCAGTTTTTTTTTTGTAACCTTATTCTTCGAATACTGCTGTATGGATGATTAGCAGCAAATAATACTATGAAGGTTAACAAATATTGTCTGGACTAGTTCAAACCTTTTACTTTGGCAATGTTGATTGTTTGTCTAATTTTAGATAAGAATAGGTGACTCAATAATAATTTTAACAATTTAAAACATAACATGGTTTCTCCGTAAACGTAAGTTCAATTTAAATATCACTTGATATCACGGTGACGGAAAATCGTCGTGAGGAAATCTGTACCAATTAGAGATATTATAAAGCCTTATTCTCTGAGATGTGTGAAGTCTATGGCCTAAAACCCTTTTACTTTGAGAGGAGACCCGGTCCAGCAGTCGACCAACAAGAAGGGTTTTTCAAATAATGCTTTTCCAGAAGTGACTTCTACTACCCATTATCCCCCATCTAGTCCCTTAATGCTTTCTCCCATTCGGAAAATCAACTTTTGTTACAAATACTTTATATTATGCACATTGATTCTTAACTGCCGTAATAAAAAGATGACGTCACATGTCAAGAGACAGTTCCAACTTAGTAATTTTGTCATCGACTTACTAAAGTGACTAATGTGACTAATTTGTTCTGTCTTATTTTGGATGAACAGTCACTTATTTTTAAATCCGTATAGTATTATTATATTGCGCTTTTAAACAATATTTTCCTGAATCAAATTATTGTTTCATCATAAGTAAAGTACTCGTACAAACCAGAATAGGTAAGGATGAAACTGCTTTCATATAGGAGACGTTATTGATTTAATGCTAAGGTCGCGCATAAGCTTATAACCGTATTCTGAAACTAACTGAAACCATATCGATGCTTCGCAGAAAGAATATTTTCAAAACTTAGCATTTGTTATCGTAAGGTAACAATCGTTAGAGCTCACCAAAGACCTTACAGGCGGTTTGAGCACATTCTTCGGGCTGTAAATAATAATAATAATTGGGACCATTCCACACACGGCTATCTGATCCCATATTAGGTAATCAAAAACCCGTGATATGATAATCGGACAGCTGATAAACATACTTATAGACATACGATATAATACTTATTTAGATATGTTTATTACACCTAAATATAGAACAAACAAATGTCCTTATCAAACTAATGTTTACCCTAGGTGGGAATCGAACGCACGACCTGTGGTTTGGCAATCAGGGTCTCTAACCACTCAACCGTGTGGCTGAATCCACGAATGGTGCAGCGTGCCGGAGTGTACTCGAGGCTTTCCACACTCGCAGAAGAGGTCAGATTCCACCAATGCGTCAATAAAGGGTTGCAGTCAAAAGATTGATTATCTTGTTCTTGTAACATTTAATAAGGCGATTTCAATTAATTTATTCAACAGAGAGTTATCGCGTGTTTCTGTTACCGTATACAGGGTTATTTACGTTTGTGTCGATCTTGAAGACTTAGAACATCTGTCAACTGATACCTACATAGGTACTCGTACATATGTCGCATAAGGAATTGCACACTAAGTGTTAGTGCAAGAAATAATGATCTTAAACATTGTATATGCAGTGTGACTTAACTAACGAATGCTTTTAAGCCATTTTGGAATGGTTCCAGCACTATTTATTAATGTGGTATAAACAACATATGTTGAAATTAATGTTAACTTTTTCCTTTATCTTATTTTCGTAACTTCGTGTAAAATATTCATTGCATTGATAAATGTCAACGAAAGTGCAAATTGACTAGTCCGCTGACATTTTATTCTGATGCTTTTTTGGATTTATTGGACCATTTTAATGCATTGCCATTTAAATGTGGAAATACTGTAGTTTCGTATAACAAATGGTAAATTCCCACACAGATATAAACTGTGATATTTTAGAATAGAGCTGCTGTTGACTGGATTGTTAAGCCCCTAATTTGTTTCGATGTCGCTTCGTACCGGTTGAACAATGTTGTCGCTGGGCGATAAATAAATCAGAGCTGCAAGAATGCAGTTAACAATTAAACTGTCAGGTATCCAGGCTAAATCGCAGCATGCTTCGATGCGTTCGGACCGCGAGGCTGGCCGCGTCTGTCGCTCGCTTCATTTGTCTATAATCGCTGAAATCTCATGAGTGTCGTTCGCGAACTCGCGACATTTTCAGGCTCCATTTGCAGCACTGAAATGTTCGGATCAATTGGATTGTCCGTTTTCGTTTGCATGCTCGTTCCACGTTCGTCGCAATCAAGAACGGAATTCACAAAGCGTTTTATGCTCGGCGGTTACGACACGAGAGCAGCTAATTACGCCAGATGACAGAGCCATTGTAAAAAATTGAATAAATCATTAATAAGGAAGAATTTGGACCCGTGAGATCGGGCGGAATAATAATTCCGGCAACACGACTTCAATGACGTACGCCCGGTACTTAGAAACGAGTCAGACCCCTTTAAAAGCTTCTAAGCCGCGCGTTGTATGACAGAAAACGCTAGTGATGTAAGTCGATAGTTGTTGAACAGGAAATCGCGGGGCGCGCGTGGCGAGCTATATGCCGCACGCGCTTTGTGCCGGCGGCCTTCAAATGAAATGTTCAGTGCTGGTACCGACCGCGCTGAATCGTACCACATACAAGCCATTATGTAATCCCAACTCCACAACAAATGCCAGTTCATTCATAAGAAACACGGTCAGTTCGGCTATCTGTGATGTATCATCAGCGTGGTTGTTTACGTTTGTAAGGTAATAAGTCTGCGCGAAGCAACTATTGCGCGCCAGTGGGCACTCTGTTCAACTTTGTTTACTACACCGCAGCGAGCCCGCATGAATTTACGTTTCGAGAGCGATAAGCTATTGGTGATAATTACTTTTACGTAGCCAAACAAGGAAATATTTAAGTATGTAAATCAATGTCGTCTAGAGTCGAACGAGATCATTGTCGTAACGATAATATATATGTATATCAGCTTGATTTTTGCTCTTATTTACAATAAAGTGTCAAAATTATGATTATATATGTATCTAGATAGCATTACAAATGTTGGATGACATAAATTTTGAGACTATAAATCTTTAGTCAGTCAGCTGAATAAATTTGCGGATGTCATTGGGAAAATGTAAACAATCTGTGCGTTCGTCCGTTAGTTATTTGCTCTTGGTGCACAATGTTATACCCAAAACACAATCTGCACAGGTTAATAAACCTTGATACATTAGCTAAATGGCCGGTAGAGATATGCAAAGTAATTCGAAGAATTACATTCTTGCATGGCTTCGACTAAACGGACTGGGCGTGGTCGATGGAATATTAACAATGAATGCCGAATATTCAATTCATTCGTAACATAATTTTACTGTCATTTTCAGCTGTCAGCTTAATCAGCTATCCACAATACATTCCATTGCAACAAGCTTTATTGTTTGTCGGACTGCTTATGTCAGTAATTTTCTCATATTCTTTCATGCTAAATTGATTGCATTGATATTAACAAGAGAGTCATCTCAACTTTTATTAAGAGCTTTGTATTTGGTCACTTCGTGTGTCGAATAGCAGCCGGATAGTGCGTAACGAACACATTTCGCTCCGTCTGAGATCATTGGTTACATGAGGCCATGTCCTGACTGGGCACTCGATCGTTGGCAAGTGACAAATGAATTTATTTATAAATGACGTACCCTTGCGAGAGAGTCTTGGGCCGAAAGCGCGAATGAGTTTTACCTTCGATGATGCTAAAATAGCTCAACAGTTACACTCTCACCTTGCGTTTGATTGACGATTGATCCCTTGTGCCAGATAGTTGCTAAATGATAAACAAACAACTACAATGCCCGCCCTTTTACATGATTAGTGTTAAGAATTCCAAATCTTGATTGTAATCATTATAACGAGGAACGCATCCAATATCTTCGAAACCTTGACTTCTCGTAATATTTACCATTCGACTCCGAATCTCACGCAATTTTTTCATGGTTACTATATTGGTATAGTCATGAATATTTATATGTTTTGAAATTTTATATCAGTTTCAAGATCATATGGATAGATTTAATATTACGCACTAAGATTGAAGCTCATTGACAATAATGTTTTAGTGTTTGTGAATGATAAAAATTCTTCTCAGACTCAATTATTTGAGCTGTTGTTTTCGAAATATACATGCATTATTAGTTTGTGTGTGGGTACTGATGAATGATTGAAGGTAGCTAATTCTTGTCTCTTCGCACTTTGGCCTTACATACTCGTAGTCGCCGTCGACTGTGGAACAATTCATATCAAATATCTACTTCTCTATTATGTTTTATATATTAACACTCAATTTCTACAACTGAATCCTAATTAGAATGACGATTGTTTGAAAGGTGTGTTACATGAGGTATTTGTACCTTTATTTGGGCATGGATGACAATGATGAGTTCACAGATGTCGAGTAATTAAGTCAATGTCAAATGAGAAATTGCATCTGATCAGATTGTGGTCGTTACAGAAAATGTCTCGGTAAACCGCCCCCGGCATATTGCTACGTTTTCGCAACGTTCTCGTTCAGAAACAAATGGAGTTCGTGTTCGACATTTCGCGATCACTGCGGCAGTTAGATGACTATTTATAAAGAACGTGTCTAAGAAAAGGTCGAATATGATTGTCGGCAGTCATTTGAATATCTCTTCTGTTATTACAGCAAATTATGATAGATTAAGTCATCCGCATAGAGGCGGTTCTCACGGCGGGAAATCATCTGACCTTGAAACGGGTAGGTGCTATGAACCTCTAAATGTACTATGTAATCGATATCGTTTTTTGTTCGGTGCGAAATATTTTCTAATCGTTATTGTTTACGTCGTACCTAAACACCGCGCACGGCATCGGATTAAATCGATTAACATCATCGGCTTCCGTTAACTCGACTGTTCTCTACAAACGGTTCGAGGTGAACTACACTCGACCAAGGTCCGTTTTGAAATAGGATGGCACTTGACCTTCAGAATGAAAGTCAACAGAGTTGCGCAATACATCTACGCGAGCGCACAGTACTCGATGCTAATAACCGAGTGCGAGACATATTGGAACCTGGTCATGACCCACATAGCGCGTTGAAGGATTTCACATATTTGGAAGACGATGATTTCAAAACTGCTAGAATTTTAAGGTGTGTTTTGTTAGCGCGTGCCGATGCCAAGGTGAGACGTAATAGATATTACATTCTACGGTTCGTGCTGTGAAAGAATGGTACATTTTCAGCATTTCTTTCACGTTTATAGATCCAACGATAACCACATCGACAAACAATGCTGAATCATTCGTAAGCGTCATCCGCATTCCGTAATATCGCTTCTCAGAATTCTTTCTTTGGTTTCGTATGCTGCAAAAATTGGTAACGCGGACGTCGAACTAATCTGATCGTTAAATCGCTTTGAAGCCTGCGGAGAGCAGACTATATTTTTCACTACTCCTTTCTACTTGTCTATGTTAGATCGGTGAACGCACACATACGTGTCGCACGTGTTTGGCTCCGTGCGTGTGCGTGTGGGTGTGGCGCACACTAGTGTCGTCGCAGGCGCATGTAGTGAGCGTGCGTAGATCCGTGGCACGTTGCATAGGAGGGGGAGGTAGGGCCGGCGAGTGGCCCGCGGTTTTGTAAGAACGTTTTATTTCAAGGTCACCCGAGCAGTTTTTAGAAAGTTACCTCACATCAACTCGAGTGTTAGGTAAAATTAATATAATTTGCATTCATTTTCGACAGCTGGAAACATGGACGCATTGAAAGGATCGAATCGTGATAAGATAGAACACGATCGCTTTAATGGTGATAGAGATGATATTACGTGTATGTATGTAAGTATGTATGTATGTACGTGGCAGTCACTTCTTTTTATGAAAACAAATACCGGTTTCAAAGTACAACAAGTTATTGTTACCTATTTGTTTTGCATATTGATTAGAATCTTACTTACCGCTTGCAATAAATGGTGAAGTCGAGATAAAGTAGATACATACATAAATATTATGAAAAGAGAATTATCCTTATGTTCAACATGTTTACTGATAATATCGGATAATTTGGTGGCATCTTATACAGCAACATACAATAACTCGTGTAGGTATGTATGTGTATGACGAACGAACTGCACTATAGTCATAGAAACACAGTAAAAATGTCGCACTGGTCTGTGTCATAATTTACTCAATTAATCTTCAAGAACAACGCCGCAAGACACTGCATAGAAATAGATGCTTGTTGAAGATTTCATACGTTCATTGAATCGAGAGGACGACATTGAGACAACGTGGCCATTACCAGAAGCATTTCTAACGATATAAGTAAATGACAGACACTTAGAATAGTGAAATAAACCACAAAAAGAAAATTGATTTAGGAGCCAGTGTAGATGAGTCATTCAGTGGAATAAATAGATAAAAATAACATCGCAGTGACGAGAAACAGCTGTCAGTCATCACAAACATTGTCCTTCAATTCACCGTATTAGATAAATAAAAACAGATCTTACGATAAGGTCAAAAACAAACTATTGGAGTTCAGCTTTAGAGATTAGCTAATTAAATTTTTTGTATCTTTATTTCGATCTGTACGATTAAAGAGAAATCGTATACGAATTTAATGCGGCATCTGTTACTGATTTCGCCCCGAAAGACCAAAATAAACCATGCCTATTCGTTTTAATATTCGTGAAACCATCTCCACATTTCACATTTCATCACCGACGCGCTCGCTTCCATATACGTCGCGTTGATCTTCTCTCGCCGGTGTCGAAATGATGAAATTTAGTTGGATGCCATTTCGTGTGCTTGCGTAACGTTCACGCTAAATTTTGCTGACAGAGAAAGTATGCGAAAGGCTTTACGTAATGCGACGACGTAACTGTTGTAGCGACTCGGTTTTGATTTCCTTGCTTTTACGTCCATCACTCTTACGTGATTATTTCGGATAACTTTAGCTCGCTGTTAACACATCTTATTTGCTCTAGTGAAAAATCTCAGTGCTTCATAAAACGGTGCATAATGTATTTGTTGGATGACGAATTTCGTCGAACGTTCTGATGCGACCACAATTGCTTTAATTGCTTACAATTATTTTCAGCTTCAGGAGAATAATTCGTTATTACACCAACATAAAACGTATCCCCAACGGGCAGATAAATATAGCGTTTGAGTTGTCGATGGAGTAGATATTGATGAAAATCTTTATACAATGTTATTGAACGATTCAACATGAATGTGTGAATGAGAATGAGGAAAACAGTTTTTTGTACGGCTACGTGACTTGTGTGAAATGGAAGGCGCAACGCAGTTTCAAGTTGGAAATTTTCTTTGGAATTGTTGACAGTATACATAAATAAAATAGATATGCTTGAGGCGTATACGTGTGTGTCTTTTAGTGTGAAGGTGTCAATTGCTGATGATCGTATGTTACGAATTATCGCTTCTTGACTAACAAACAATATTGCGGTTGAAATGCAAAAAGTGAATTGAAGCATTAGTCGCAATGCAGCCGGTCACAATACAATCTTTGTCCCAATTTTGGGCTTATCAGCGAAGTCAAATATTCAAATCAACCGTGTGTTGGTACGGGTTCTGAAGATAAGCGCAACTGATTTATGCGGTGCCTTGTGAGAAACTAAGGTTGCCGGCAAAAAGGCACCACATAAAAAAAAAAAACTGAAAAATGATTCTATCTTCTACATTTTTAAAATGTCTTTATACTTATTTCACGATAAAATGAGATCACACACTGATATGTTTCGAAATCTTGATTTTTAATCTTCTTAAACATCCTTAGTTACTTTACTAAGGCTTCTAAAACTAGTATTGCGAACTCAGCTCAAGGCTCGGTATTTGCTATAGAGATTTCCTACATTATTCACAGAGTGCATAAATATTTAAAGACATTGATTTTTACATTGCACTAAGTATTTTTATCTTTAAACTTTTATCTTGTCGTTAGTAACAACAATACGTTATTATAATTATTAGGCCTAAAACACTTAATATAATATAGATTTAAAACCTAACGTTCATATTCTATTCGGATTTTGGAGACTTGCATAATTCTTAAACGTTAATGACATCTAGTTTTATCGTTTAATTTTACAAATTGCCGCAAAAAGGATATGGCGTATTTGCATAAAATTACAGCGACATCCACTCTAATTGGTATTTACTAAACTAGCATCTGCTCTGAATACGATGTGTGCTTATAACATTATCGTTTATTGATCACTGATTTTAATTTTTAATAACGCGTCGAGAGTAAAAATAAAATTGACGTACTCAATAAATTACTTTGACAACCTTAATCGAATTAATTCCATACAAAACAGAATCTGTCACAATAGAAACAACATGAAAACATTAGAATTGTGGTAATAAGGCATTTAGAATTTAGGTGTTTAGATAAAAGCATATTTACGTACTACATGTCTAGGTGACAAGGTAATCGAGTTAATTCTATACAAAATAGAATCTGGTTCAATTGACAATATGAAGTATTCCATTTTTATGTAAGTAAGCATAGCTATCTAGCTGTTCAGGACTTCCAGCAATTTATGCGGCAAATTAATTTCAATCTAGTTACAGTTTGGTGCTAGCGCCTTGCAAATGATTTATTGTTGTCGGGCCAGTAATGTCACTTAGCAAATTTCAACAGTATCTAAAATCAACCAACTATCTACTACTTCACATCGACACGCGGTCGGTATGCGGAATTCTGTACACTTTATCTCGGTAGGACCCATTCCTACAATAAACTTCTTAACGATAGTACAAAACCAGTGTTTTTCCATTAAAAATTAACGGAAAACTTCATGCAGATTTTCTCTAATTATGATAGAATTTTAAGAAATTCGCACAAACGAAATGGCGGAGATAAAGTTAGTCTTCATATGAATGCAATGAATTCCGAAATAATACAAAGAAATGAAAAGCCAAGAAGCTGAATTCAATGATAGCGATTGTTCTCATTTCCCTTAATTAAGTGTTACTCGGGCATTGCTCAAGCGGGAGAGATGTGCCGTAATTGTGAGACGGTTATCTTTTTCACAACGTCGGCAAACAGAGACCGTTTTACATTAAAATTGGTTTCATATACAATTTATTTCAAAACGTTTTTCTTCCGACCAAGGTAATAAGTTAATACAATAGCACTCTCGTAGGAAAGAAAATCTGATATTACATTAATGTAAGCGCATTGCAGCAACGCTTCGGATGTTATTCTTTGTAATCGGTGTTCACTGATGACCCTAAGATGATAGATACTATTTTATTTTATTCAAAGTAACGGTATTTACATTTTTTGTTTAATAGCCTACGTCGCGTCCCACTGCTGGGCAAAGGCCTTCCCTCTGTTCCGCCATGTATTGCGATCAGTATTTATTGCCGGCCAGTTCTAGTTGTCTAGTTCTTCTCGCCAACGTTTGCGAGGCCTGCCTTGACGACGACTGCCATTTATATTGTATTTCAATTTTGGTTTACCTTTAAACAATACTTTGATGGCTTAAGCAAGAGAGCGGGAAATCACAGTAAAGCCCAATTCGGGCAGGCCTATCTGTAGCTGTGATCGTTTACATTGATGAATCGATGGCCATATTTTGTCTAAACCGGATCGGCAAGATTTTACTTTACCAAAAAAAAAATGAATACGACAATAGTCCGGTCCTCAACTCTATCGAAACTATTGATATTGGTTGATTTGATTCGTAGGTGACTATTGTTGTCCTTACGTTACCCTTCTATTTTGATAGTCTCGCAAAACCACACTTTAAGTAGTGGGATATAATAAAATGTAGTCAGACCAATTAGCGGGGAATTTAAAAAATAACATGCAACTATATTTATACGTAAATGATTCCTAGAAAATCATAAGTTAGCTTCACCATATAACATAATACAAAAACACGTCACGTGTAACAAAGTATCAATTATTGTTGTAGATGAAATGAATTAACGCACGCTTAATACAAGTAAAATTAATAGCTTTTATTAGCAATACACGCTACATGGCAATGTGAAGAGATAAAGTGCTGTGATCAATGATAATATTTCAATGGGAAGGTGTTATTAGCGAGACAGGAAGAGCATCTGATATTGATGATGAGACCACATAAATATATCTGTAACCCCTACCTTATCCGTCCATACTAATATTATAAATGCGAAAGTAACTCTGTCTGTCTGTGACGACATCACGGCCAAACCGCTGAACCGATTG
>DWUN01003515.1:0-11930 GCA_018249975.1 Passova gellias
GGATTTTGATGCGGTTTTTTTTAATGAATAGAGTAATTCAAGAGGAAGGTTTGTATGTATAATAACGTCCATTATAATGTAGAAGAGAAATACTGTTATAATTTATATGGCAGAACAACGTTTGCCGGGTCGGCTAGTTGATAATAAAAACGAAGTTCCATCCATCAAATTGTCTGGTTTTGTTTTATCATTTTCCACTTAGAATCATTTATGCATGCATGCATTTGTTTTATTTTATTTTCTTTTATATCATTCGCTCGGTCGTTTCGCGTGTAGAACCTTAAGTTGGCGGAGGCGCGCTCGGCCATCTCGGCCAAGGTGGAGGTGATCACCAAGGACATCGAGAGCAAGCTCACCGCCGCCGAGATCAACCGCGAGAAGGAAATGCAGAGGAAACTAGATTTTGTCAAGAAGGAGGTGCGTTCCGTTTCGCGTACTTGGGCTTCCGCACTGAACCACGGTCGTTTCTAATGTTAAATAACACTAGCTCTCGCTATCGGCTTTCCTCGCGCGTAAATAATAAAAATGCAATAAGTAAAATGACCAATTTCATAATTTTATATTTATCTTAATCTCGAGTCAAAAAAATAACACTTTAATTTTTATAGTGCTTGCTTCAACATCGATGAATCTAATAAATTTTCAATCCCTATTTTACACCTTCGGTGGTTGATTTTCCAAAAACGTTATAACATGTGTCTCTTTAGTTCTAACAAAAAGTCACCTACCTACCTACCACTAGCCACCTCTAGCCGTGGTGCTTCGTTCAAAGTGGACGGATTTACAGAAAAACTTTCAGGCCCTATTTAATCCGCTCAAATGTAGAATGTCGAAAAACTCTTATTTATTGAGTGCCTACATCGTGAGAGAAAATGACAGTACACACGTTCTTGGCTTCAGTAATTTATGCTCTGGGCTGATGAAGAAGTCGCTCGTAAGGTTGAAGGTTGAACGTGTGGTGTTGTCTGCAGGAGCGGCGCGCGGAGCTGGTGCGGCAGAACAAGTCCGCGCGCGCCGAGACCGAGCCCGCGCCCTCCTCCGGCTAAGCGGCCGGCACCCGCGCCGCCTGCGCCACGCCACGCCGCGCCACGCCCCGCCACGCTGCCGCGCCACCACCTTACCGCCACCCTAATCAGTACATTCTATTTCAACTGAACAACAATACACTCGCCAATTTGAACACACATTCGACTGATTTTCTAAATGTAACAAATGAAGCTAACTAGTCGGCAGTACGCGAGTCGCAGCAAGGTCGTCGCGTCGGCGCCGTGTCGTAGTCGTCCCGGGCGCTCGAGCGGTCGGTTGACGTATCGGAACGGCGCATGCGAACTGTGCTCGCAACTGATGTTCTCGTACACAATCTTGCCATAAAAATTACACCAGTGTTGCTAGTGAATAAAAAGTTCTAGCACAGTTCTCATTCATCGTTTTATTGTGGAGTGCGGGAAGACGGGCCGTGTTATATCACTAGTAAGTTTACTGAGAAAACAGACTTATCAATAGAAAATGTCTACTTATGCCTCTCACTTCGATGCATGATGTATTCGCTAACGGCTAGCTTGTACCGTAGCTCTCTCGAGTAGAACTTGTGGATATCTTGACGAGAACATTGCTAGTGGTGTAACCGACCCGCGGGATGGATTTAGAATGTCACGGGTCATTCGGTACCACTTTATTTACACTTTCGCCGACCGTACTGAAATGAATGGCTCGTCTTTGACGCTAGTTGTAAGAATTTTGGCGGCCCAGCAGTGAGGTCCGCGTCCGTGCGGGACGCGTCGGCGAGCTTCGGCACTGTGACATTATATAGTTGTGAAGCTACTAAATTGATCATTAACACACTGACACACGACTTGTGTCGCGTGCCGTGCCTGGCTGATCGATTGTAATGTCGTCAAACGTCACCCTCGCTATCGAGTGACGTTTCAATCAAATCTTTTTTTTTATCTCGCCCAACTATAGTGGCAACACCGCTGGCCTAATTTTGTGAGGCAGACGAAAAAAAAACTTGCGCAAATTGATCTCACTTAGAGCCAACTTTTAGTTTTTAAACCCGGCCAAGAATTGGCTATTAGAAGTTGGGTAGGAATGATACGGGGCGCTTTGAAATTTCGAAGCTAACGAGAATGATATAGTCGGCGCTAAAGCTCAATGTGTTATGATTGTGCCGCGTATCGGATCGTATTCAGCCAGCGGGCGAGCGGGGAGGTTCAGATTGAAGGGGCTAATCACTAATCATTAGGTATATAGATCTAATATCATTATTTTAATGTTTAACATACGCAACAGTATTTTAGGGGAATATAATCTAAATTTAAGTTTTTCGCGTTCGCATCATATCTCTATCGCCTTCACGTTGCAGACTGTTCGTTAGATGTCTTTTTATATAATAATAATAATAATATTATATCGTATCGTATCGTTGTGTTGGTCGGAAGAGTCGTCGCGTGGGGTCGCGATTGTCGCTTTGCTCGTTGGACGCTTTTCCCGGTATCGTTGCGAAATATAACGCCACGATTATGGCAACACTGTCGAACGCTTGCGTACGTAAAACGCAACAATGTAACATCGGTTATTTCGTAGCCGCTCGATTCGGTGACATAAATATCTCAATCGACGATCCGAAGCAGCCGAAAGCTTTTTATGGGGTTTTGCTTGTTTTGTATTTTGCGCAAGCGTTCGGGCGCCGGTCTCGTGCCGCGTGCAAGATTGTAAATCATTTCGCGTCCTATCCCTTTATTAATCGTAAGCGAGCACAATAAATTGTAATAGGTTGTAGTCGGAGATAGTTTAACATCGGAAGTGCCTAAGTATCTACGTCGGCTCCGGGCCGCGTGTCGGTCGCCGCGTTTTGTTAGCGTTTTTTTTTTTTGTTTTCGGTATCTTTGTAGCGCGTCGCGGCGCGCGCCGTGTTCGACACGAATCGCTTGTGATGTAACTCGCTCTAGTGATATTATCGATTGTTTCGATTAAGCACAAATTGTTTGCAAACGGACGTTGCGATGCGGACGCCGCGTTCGGGCCGCCGACTCGGTGGTGGGAGGGAGGAGGGAGGAGGGGGGGGGGGCTTCAATTGTTCTCGTGCTGATCGCGTTTTGATTGGTTTCCGAATGCATTCGTTTCGTATCGAGGCGACGACGGGACCGCAGACTGAGTTGAAATTGGGACGTACGATTGGATATCCGTTAGGTGATAGTGTATTTTCTTGTATTCCGTAGTTATATTTTCGCCGTTCGTTTTAGCGTCGGGTCCGTCACGACGTCGATATTATTATGATATTTTTTGTATATAATATTAGGAGGTGATGCATGTTGCTTGGCGGCGGGGCGAGGTGCTTGCCTGCTTCGACTCTCTAGCGCTACTCGACTAAGGTTAGTTGTAAGTTACTGGCTTGTTTCTCGGTGAAGACGTGTAAAACCTCTGACCAATTCGCCTCGGGTGTTGTGTAGCCTTTAAATTCTCAAGATCGAGATGAATCATGTATAGCGACGCCGTATAGCTTGTCTGATTATTATTATTATTACTATGGTCATATGTATTTTTCTGTATATTTTCCTTTGTCCTTAATTTTAGTGTTTCTCGTATCTCTTACGGTGTTATTGTGTAACGTTAATTTTATATTTTATGTGATTATTAATTGATGTGCTTCGGTTTGTGAGGTATATGAAATTGCTGTTTGAAGTGCAGGCAACTTTTGTAGTTTCATTGTCGTATTGAATAAACTCATAAATACTAAGTTATTTGTTTTCTTTTCTACCTTCAGCACCCACTTCCTAGAAATGTTGTAAATGTGACAATGTCTGTACTGATTTGTTTTGTTTGGTCGTTGTATGTCAACCTAAAGAAACTTTTGTCTGATATTGTATGACAATTAGGTTACACGTACATTATGGCTCTGAAAGTGATAAAAAATAGTTTTGATCCCAGAAAAATTGTCTTTTACATGGAAAAATCTTGAAAACTAAAATGTTGTATGAAGATCTTAGAATACTAGATGCGCTTTCTCATTTTCAAATGAAACTATCCTGATTTTATGATCAGGATTTTCGATATGGAGGTAGTGCCCAAAACGTTTTAATATAATGTAGGTACTAGATGTAGACTGTACACTAGATGGCGCTATAGACATTCTAAAACTCGAGCATTTTGATTATGCGAATTTGAATATAAGTTACGTAGGTAATTCAACTTAAGTTAAGAATTCAACAGAACAAAATGGGCCTTATTCTTAATCACCTCTAAAAATATTAATACAAATACAATATACTTATATGAATGGAAATGTACAAAAAGAAATAAACTATATAACACATTACATTATACTCTCTTTTAAGCATAAAATGTTAGTGAATATAAATGTTACTATGGTAACAAATTCGTAAGTAAAATATATATAGGCTTTAGCTCCAAACGATATAGTGTGTAGGGCGTGGCAGATATGCTTACCAAATCTCGCGAAATGAAAAAAAATAAGATTTTATATTACAAAATATACGTATGGTATGTAGGTATTTTAGGTTGGTCGTCAAAAGAATATGTTTTTTTCTTGAATGCCTTTACTTATGCATTTGCTTGAATATTTTGTAAGACATAACAAAAATAAAATTATAATGATTGTAACATTCAAATCATTGGATTCTGTGAAATGTTGCTAGTGGTCAGGCTCGGTCTATACGAGGGCTACAATACAATAAAATAGTGACATTACTTCAGGAAGGCAAGTAACGAAACATCACTAAGTTATTGTATGTGTTGTAATACAGCATTTTCCTTTAGATTGTACTCCTAGTCATAGATTATCTCAATATATCAATGAATGAAACAAATAAATTAATTGAACGACTTCAGCTTTTAACTTCAGGGGTCTGTGGTTTAAATTCTGATATCCACTGATAAAAGTTGTAATCACTAACTTTATAAAGTTTAAGCGTTTTTAAGATTAAAATTGTTAAAAATATCATTTGTTATTATGGTGAGGAAAAAGTTATTGACGAAACTTATACACTTAAGAGTCCTCCGTAACTTACATGCCTAGTGTGACTGACTATGCCTTAATCCATTTCGTTATGAAAACAGACTCTATTGGATGTCTAACAGTGGTATACCTACCTACCGTACATTAAATGATTCGTAGATGATGATTAATTTATAAACATAACATAATATAGGAATGAAATATGAACATTGATTTAATTTCTAATTGATAATGGTGTGACTTCAATTCCATGCTTATTAAATCCTTGACCGCCGACAGTCTTGTTAGTGTTAGCTGGCAACATTTTGTGCTGTCAAAACTATTATATTATCTTCACAGCAAGTCACATTGACAAGCGTTGCCAAAATGGCGGCTCGAATGTGTCGTATGTTACAGTTAGTGTTACTTAGTGTTATTGCTAGTACATTTTCAAGTTGAAAAATATATTTAGTTTTTGTATATTTTCACATAGCTATCTATATGTTAAGATATTAAAATAATTCTATTGTAATACTTCACCAATTTATGTTACGTATTCAAAAGTTATAAGGTGATATAGTATTAAAAATGGACAACAAAACAGATAGCAAACGAAAACAGGATAAACGCAGAGATAATGAAGACGAACGTAAGAAAAAGAAATCTAGAAGACATCGTTCGAGATCTCGATCGTTGGAGGACCGAGACAGAGATGTTCGGCGCAAGCGGAGACGATCCAGGTCGAGATCTCGGGACGCTCCAGCGAAACAAGAGAGACGCCGAGAGGACTCGCCAAAGGATACGCGCATCAAGGATGCTCCCGTAAGAAAGGTGAAAGACACCGACATGCTCAACACAAGGACTGGCGGTGCTTACATTCCTCCAGCGCGTTTGAGAATGATGCAAGCCCAGATCACCGATAAGGCGTCTGTTGCGTATCAAAGGTTGGCGTGGGAAGCATTGAAGAAGTCCATCCACGGCCACATCAACAAAATCAACGTCGGCAACATTGGCATTATAATCAAGGAACTGCTGAAGGAAAACATCGTTCGTGGACGCGGTTTGCTTTGTCGTTCCGTGATACAAGCACAGGCGGCGTCGCCCACGTTCACCAACGTTTATGCCGCCCTGGTAGCCGCGGTAAATTCTCGCTTCCCCAACATCGGGGAGTTGCTATTGAAAAGGCTGGTTATACAGTTTAAGAGGGGGTTCAAAAGGAACGACAAGCCGATTTGCATTTCATCGGCTTCTTTCATAGCGCATCTGGTCAATCAGAGGGTTGCACACGAGATCCTTGCATTGGAACTGTTGACCCTTCTAGTGGAGTCGCCCACTGATGATTCAGTCGAGGTGGCCATAGCGTTCTTGAAGGAATGTGGTCTGAAGCTCACAGAGGTGTCTTCGAAGGGAGTGAATGCTATATTCGAGATGTTAAGGAATATATTGCATGAAGGACAGCTGGATAAGAGGGTTCAGTACATGATAGAAGTGATGTTCCAAGTGTGGAAGGACGGGTTCAAGGATCACCCGGCACTGATCGAGGAGTTGGAGCTGGTGCCAGAAGAGGAACAATTCACACATCTTCTCATGTTAGACGACGCAACTGATCCACAAGACATATTGAGTAAGTTCCTGTATTAATGGGTTCCCATAATGAGTGTTCCGACTAGTCTTTTAAGAGACTTAACTAGAGCTATTAATCACTTATCTGTTAATGAGCCATATCTTAATGTTAAATTGATAAGCTATACATTGACTTACCTCTTGGTCTAAAACATAAAGTATGTTGCATGTTGTATTTTCCCAAATAGTACATGTTCGTTGTCAGTTAGGTTCATTGCCAAATTTGGAATCAGCCAGTTGTCTGTGTAAATGCCCTCATAATTATTAAATTTTAATTTAACCCGATCGGTTTTTTAAAACTTACAGATGTTTTCAAGTTTGATGAAAAATACGAGGATAATGAACAGAAGTATAAGACACTCAGCAAAGAGATATTGGGCTCCGATGCTGAATCTGGCGAGGAAGACGGTACTGAAGAATCTGGCAGCGAAGAATCGGACAATGAGGAGGAGCAAGAAGGGGAACAGAAAGGATTGACTATAATAGACAATACTGAAACTAATCTAGTAGCATTGAGGCGCACAATTTACTTGACTATAAATTCAAGTTTAGATTTTGAGGAATGCGCTCACAAGTTGATGAAGATGCAGCTAAAACCAGGGCAAGAGGTGGAGCTGTGTCACATGTTTCTTGACTGCTGTGCTGAACAGAGGACATATGAGAAATTCTACGGTCTCCTTGCTCAAAGGTTCTGCAACATTAATAGGATGTACATCAGTCCTTTTGAGGAGATTTTCAAAGACTCGTATTCCACAGCTCACAGGCTAGATACAAACCGTCTAAGGAATGTCAGTAAATTCTTTGCCCACCTTCTGTTCACCGATTCAATCAGCTGGGAGGTGATGGAATGTGTGAAGCTGAACGAGGAAGACACCACGAGCTCCAGTAGAATCTACATTAAGATATTGTTTCAAGAGTTGGCCGAATACATGGGTTTAAAGAAGTTAAATGACCGTCTCAAGGATCCGTAAGTGTTCATCAGTTGATATATGGGTATTTTTATTTATGCATGAAATAGATGTTTCTGATAAGAAGACAAATCCAAAAATGAAACAAAACATTTGCAACAAGTGTGAATTATTCTCACTTTGAATCCTTTTCATAGATTATTTTTCAGTTCCAGATTTTTTCACTCATTGTTGATTTTCTTCACAGGACATTGCAGGAAGCATTTTCTGGTATATTCCCTCGCGACAACCCGAAAAATACCCGATTTTCAATCAACTTCTTCACATCGATAGGTCTGGGAGGCCTGACAGATGAGTTGAGGGAGCATCTGAAGCAAATGCCTAAGGTGATATTAGTTATTGTTTTTTTAAATAGTGACACATGTTTAAGTTGCCATCGTAATGCATTTGACGGCATACAATTTAGCAACTCTCCTAATTATGCAAAAACGTTACTCGCAACATGTAGCTATTATTAACATAATTTTAGGAATGATGTGAGGGTTTTTCTTTATGTTTTCAGAATGTACCAGCACCAATAACAGATATCAATGTGGAGAGTGACTCAAGTTCTAGTTCTAGCAGCTCAGACTCCTCGTCCAGTGAGTCTAGTTCGAGTGGTGAGTATGCCCTATTTCAAAGCACATTTTTTTCAAATCATAATTTAGTTCTGAATTCTCTAACTTAGTAGAATCCAACCATCCATAACGAGTGTAACTCTGTTTGCTCATATTGATAGTAATCAATCAATCTTTGTAATTATGTATTAATATGTTTCAGATTCGGAAGAAGAAAATAATAAAAATACGCGAAATGACAAATCTAAAGAAAAAGACCCATCAAAACAAAATGATATACAAAATGGAGAAGCATCCAATAAAGAGAATAATGACAATGGTGAACGGTGGGGACATGATCGTTTTTATGATACCTACGGAGAGAACGCAAGGAGACATGAAAGGAGACCAGAAAGAGCTCAACCAAATAACGATAATTTTAATAGACCAAGAGATGTCGATCGTCATACCAGGCGCTACGATGATCGCGAAAGACAAACAGATAGTGAACTTCGAGGTAGATATGATCGAAATAATTATGATTTTAGGAGACAACAAAATGATAGCGGTACACGCGAAACAGAGGAACTACGCCGGAATAAAGAGAGATCTAATAGATCAGAAAGAGAACATATTCATGAGAAGCGGAGAGATACTATGGAACACAGAAGGAATGATCGTGACACAAAAGATGAAAGCAGATATGACAATGACAGATCTGGCAGGGATCATAGAGATAAAGATGAGAATAGAAAACATGATGATCAATTACCAAGAAAGGAGGGACGCAACGACGATAAAAAGAAAGACAGAGATCAACGACGGGATTATGATGAAAATTTAACAAACCGGTATAAAAGGAATGACGATAGAAGTTTGGATCAAAATGAAAGAGAAAAGGGTGACAAACGTAGCGTTAGAAGTAACAGAGATCGCGAAGATGATCGAAGTAGAAATCCAGTAGTTAAGGACAAGAAAAATAGAAGAGACGAAGAGGAATCTAGAAGTACTGAAGATAAAGATAAGCGAGAAAAGGACCGGGATATTTCAAACAAAAAAGATAAATATTTGAACGCTAGTGTTGAAAGTGACCCCAGGAATCGTCACAAAGAAAGTAGGAGTAAAGACAAAAGAAGGGACGATGACAGCAAGTCTAGAGAAACAGAAGAAGAGCGAAACCAGCGTGAATACAAAAGTAAAAAGAATAAAGATGTAGATCAAAATCCATCTAAGAGAAAAAGTAAGAAAGACAATAAAGAAACAGAGCGCAAAAATTATAGAGGCAAAGAAAACTCGTCAAGTGAATCTGACAGTGACTCTGATAGTGACACAGATAATAGTAATGATGGACAACGTGGTGGGCGTTATTGGGATATGATTGATGTTAAAGTCAAAAAAGACTTGACAGAAACTCACAAATCCAAAAGAAAGGATTCTAATAGAGTTTAAATAAAAGAAAATTGTGTCTAGGACAAATAAGCTGCGTAATATGTTTTGATAAACTGTACATAAAGCAGAACATTCTGTTATAAAACTCATTTGCAAATGAATCAGAGCAAATAAATAATAATTAATTAATAAAGTTGCATTATGCAAAAAGATTTTAATTTTATTTTTTAATTGAACTTTGGAAATAAAACAGTATTTTATAGAATTTGAAATACGAGTATGTCTAACGCCCTCGAGCAAGTATTTTTTCTAAGATTTTGTCCTTTTGGACAAAAATCGAGTGAAGTGCTGTACGTTATTAGGCCAGTAACTATTAAAAAATAAATAACAATGTTCTTATATAATATGTTATCTGTAGTCATTATATGACAGCGAGAGCCAGAATTTTATTTAATATTTAAAGCGCGGAAAAATTTGCTATGGATACAATATTGGATTCAAAGTCCGGCATAAAATCTACCGAATCCTCGATTTCCTTACGACCTAAAGGGGTTTCAATTTCAGCCCCATTAGTGCCCATAAAAGTTGAAGAGAATATATTAAAAACCCAAACATCTGCACCTTCATATTTTTATTCATTGAAAGATAATCAGGCGCCTCCATTTAAAAAGCCAGACAAGGAACCAAAGCCGTGTCTTCTGTTAAACACAATTTTTACCGAAGACGATGTTGTTGAGTTGGTCGCAGCGTCTGAAGCTGATCCAGAAGGCGGTTTGCAGAAACCTTTGGGTGGGTTTAGTTCCTCTGAACATTTAAATTTTGATCTAATTCTAACGTAACCAAATCTGAAATGTACGAGGCGGATTTTCCACATGGTGCACTTTAACGCAATAATAAATAAAACTAGCTGACCCGGCAAACGTTGTTCTGCCATATAAATCATAACACTATTTCTCTACTATATATTATACATATAAACCTTCCTTTTGAATTACTCTATTCATTAAAAAAAACCGCATCAAAATCCGTTGCGTAGTTTTAAAGATTTAAGAGAACAAAGGGACATGACAGACATAACATGACAGAGAAAGCGACTTTGTTTTATACTATGTAAGATGTACAGCTCACGCGACAATCAAAAGTGTTAAGCAAATACCTAACAAATTGATGAACATAAAACCAGCTGGATTTTCCACTACAGGCCTTAAAATTCTATTAAATATCGGAAACTAGTGAAAGGCCCGCTTAGTTTGCGAAAGGACGATGGATACGTGTAGAAGATTTGCAATGTAAACATCAATATTCATTACCTATTAGTTCGTACTGCTTGTCGTACTTTCTCTCCGTTGCAAGCGGACCACCGCTGTCGCCCTGAGAACAATAGAAAATATTTAAATATGAATTTTTAAATAAACCCTAAAATTTTACACACGAGTAACTACATTGTTTATGTGTCATGTACGACTAAAATCCGAATTAGACACACATTTGTCGTCTTGTACCTAATTTTCATTTGTTTATTATGTAATTATAAGTGCTTTAAAACATATTGTGACATATTTTTTCAAAAACATTATATGTTTTGTGTACAATTGTTTCATTATTTCATGTAGTCTGTTTCCGTTACTTTCTCGTCCGTCAAATACTCGTACTTTCATCCCTCATATAAAGTTCACAAAAAAAAAATTTTCTTGTTTTAAAATAGTTATAATAAAAAAACAAAAACAAAAATATTTTCAGTTACTTAATAAGTCAGCTGAGGTTATTAAATCAGTGCGAGTACTAATCCATTTGATATGCCTTATTTCGAATTTTATAATTAAGTAGCCATTGCAGCTGCTTTGTGTCGTTTAGATTAGAATTTACATTACTAAACATATACAGAAAATATAATAAATAAATATTCATGAATTAACCTGTATATAGCATTTCTAGAATCGTAAGAAACGTTTCAAAAATGTGCCGTCAAAAATTGTTGCATAGATTTTTTAGTTAAATCCGTTCAAACGCACAAGAATTTTTATTATTATATGTATAAATATACATATCGTGGAATATATTAACATACTTATACATTACGGTAAACATATAGGTGTATCGAACAGTAATAAACGATTAAATCAAAATTTTACAAATCTTAAATCCTCACAAAGTTCAAACTAAAGACATGAGTGCTTCGATACTTGTGATCACTTAGATGTCTTCCAAGGTGTGTCACAACACTCGGACCTACA
Organism: Passova gellias; assembly: GCA_018249975.1. Taxonomy (NCBI): domain Eukaryota; kingdom Metazoa; phylum Arthropoda; class Insecta; order Lepidoptera; family Hesperiidae; genus Passova; species Passova gellias. The sequence goes on from DWUN01003515.1 coordinate 11,705, forward strand.
CCGATCTCTTCCAGCTACTACCACCTGCCTTTTTGAGTCATTGATGAAATGGACCAGAGAGCGCCCCGCGGTTGATTAGCGGTTTCCACGCACCCGAAAATATTTTTCTCCACAGGCCAACAATTATGCGACATATTTAACCAGCCTACTGCTACAGGGTGGCCCAGAAAGACCGAAGTGGTGTGAATTCCTTATAACTTTTTATTTAAGACATATTTTTTTAATT
>DWUN01003516.1:0-11930 GCA_018249975.1 Passova gellias
AGGACATCTCCACGGAGATCACGGTGTGGGACGGCGTGGTGGTCTCCCCGCTGGCGCCCGCCTACCAGGAGACCCCGGAGCCCATGGAGACCGACGACAAGGGTGAGTGGATTTGCCGCTGCAGAGTTCACGCTGCTGACGTGGAATACTCATTGGGCTATTGACAGTCGATAAATTGCCCTGTATAATAATTTGGGGACAATTCCACACACAGCTATCCGATTCCAAATTAGTCAATTGAATGCCTCTGTTACTTAACCAACAGCTGATAAACATACAGTATAATACTTATATAGATATTTTTATTATGACCAAACACAGTACGAACAAAATAGCTGCTAAATAATGTTTGTGAATGGAAGTTGAACCCATGAGGTCCGGTTTTGCAGTCGGGTCTCTAACCGCTCGACCATAATACCAGTTATATGCTCAACATCATTAATAACACTACTGGCAACATCCCTGGTCTCTACACGATGTTGCCAGACTTCTCTACTGTCACTTGTTGCCTAATAGCTTAATCCTCACCTATACAGTATGATATAGTCCTTCGTCCCCTCCAGATGTCTTCGGATGCTTTCGGATGTTTCTATGCTCTTTGGGATGCGGCCACCATAACATCATCATTGCACTCGTCATCTCATACACTTCACGTTTTTAGTACGGCTGTATTCATACTTGAGTTTATAAAACGTTTTTAACTTGAAAGAATTAATTGTAGAATGAGGGTAGTTTGAAAATATCCAAGATATCGAGCAGCAAACGGTGCAATGTTGATGTTGTGATTACTTAAACGCACAGACATTACGGATAATTTTATTGTAATATTCTTTCAGACATGCTTTGATTGGCACGTTGGCTTAAAACGCATGGAACGGTGACCTGGCTCTGTGTAATGCAACTTCACGCTGGAGATTGTCTTGAATTACATTCATTTTGCATTTTTGTTTAGCTTTATTGTGGGTTTCATGCTTTTGTTTTACGTTGATCCTTGACTAGCTGCTCGCCCGCTAGTACACCACTGTGCTTTATTGTTAATAATATCCTTAGCGTACGCGATATGATTTATTTGGCATTTTTTATCATACTTCAGCTTAAATTATCAAACTTTTTATACAGATCGCTAACTATTTTGAAAATATCCTGTCACCTACCTATGCTCATCGGGAATTCTAATTGTGAGAATTGTTCAAATCGCTTCAGTAGTTTCAGAGCCTATTCAATGCATACAAACAATCATATATTCCCTCTTTATACTATTAGTTTCGATTAAATATCATTAGCTGTCATTTAAGATTTAGGTACCTCATTTATGATAGTATTAAAAGATTAATAGTAAATGTAGAAACTCGGTCCCGATGTACAGTGTAGATAAAAAATTGCTAGCGCTTGTTAATAATAAAATTCGTATAAAACACATCTGCTTTTTACTAAATCTTTTATCTTGCTTCAAATACTGCTTGTGGCATGTCATTTCAATGCTTTACCGTGCGTGCGTGCGTGCGTGCGTGCGTGCGTGCGTGCGTGCGTGCGTGCGTGCGTGCGTGCGTGCGTGCATGTGTGTTGTAAGAATCGTTTATTGCTTCATTAAGATTTGCTGGTTGGCTATAAAGTATAAGCTAACCTCTTTATGGAAGCTTTTAAACCTCTACATTACGCTGATGGGGTTTAAGGTTATGTAAACTTATTGTGTTAGATGGAATGTTAATGAAAAACTCCAGGACCGTCTTCCCATCACCAATCTCAGCCTGCCATCCTGGATGTAAATCACTGCGAATTTTGGACAGAATAGTCCCAAACACAATTTGACTTTAGTAATAGGTAAAGCTATTTAGACCGCCTATTTAAACTTTTAACCTAACTTAATATAGAACACTTAAGTACTAACCAACTTACATTCTTATTAACGTTTTACACTAACGCTTCTCGATACTGTTAAGTTCCTTAAAAATTGTGTAGCAATATCTACGCAGTAGAACGACTTCAGATTGCTTGCTATTTTCGTCACATAAAATTAAAATAGTACATAATATCCAAAATGTAGCCTGTTTTCGTATATCAAACTACTCAAAGCGTAAATTTTAGAACTACAATACACCTGTAAATATGCCGGACATTCTATTCTATTCTTATGTATTCCCTAAGCATTGCACCTACTGAACTTAGGAATACAAACCTGCAGGAACTCGGAACTAGTTCTTGGGAGGTGAAAACTTCATAGAGATATATACGAATCCATATTATAGGCAATATTTGAGAAATGTACAACTACTTCGATGCAAAATATGATGCTTGCCGCTTTCTAGAACTTCACTCGCATCTGTTTTATTATCTGTAATCTTGACATTTGTGTCAGTTTACAACAAAACAAACCAGTTACACACGCGTCGCTACAACAGACAAGTGTTGCCAACGTCGTAATTAAATAGATATCTATAACATATATATATAACATATATATACATATATATATATATATATAACATATATATAACATGTATATATATATATAACATATATATACATATAGCTCGATAGAAAATAGAAATCTATAACAGCTTTGGACACGATTTGCTCTATAGTTGTATTCTATAAAAGATTATGATAGCGAGTGTTTTGTAGCGGCCTTTACGAAATAAGTAACAATACACGTAGACAGCGTATTGTTGCTCGCCGTGACACGCTAATTGTGCCAAAGCTACCACCCGCCATTGCTGCATCGTTAAGACTAATCCAATGCAATCCAGAAATCAAGTGAGTCGAATAAAAGATCAGATTTACGTATGTTGAATGCGGCGTGGACTGTCTGTGTTCGATGCTGTAGTTACAGCAACAACTATTATATTAACAGATAAAAAAAAGTCCTAACGTCGATAGTTTCACAAAGATTTTACAAAGCAAATCAAACCATATCTATCTTGTATTAACCACAAGTGGAAGTATCGTAATCAATTGTTAAGTTATTAAACGCATGTTCTTTGTTCCAGAAGACGAGCTGCAGGATGGAGTGGCTGCCTAATATCTTTTGAAATATTTTTATATACTTCGACATCTAAGATTTATGGAATAAATATAATTATTTTAAGAAGTTTGTTTTTTGATTTCGATGTAATTTCTCATTTTGTTTCTCTTATTCATGTTTAAACGCAATGGTGATTTCATCTACTCGTTTGTGTTAATTATTATATAATTATTAATGTATTTGGAATGAACGTCTTCAGTACGCGATGTGTTAGGGTGGCTGTGGCTGGAGGTGCCATCATCTCCGCGTGCATGATATTCTACAAATTATAAACTTACTAAGCCGAGTGACTAATATAATTCTGAAACATCAATAGAATGTTACTTCATCGCACAAAATGTAACATTATTTCTGCTCAGTTTCCGGAGTCTTGCTTTCTTCGATAAGATGTCGTTACCCGGATACAAACTGCACGCCTTGGTTGTGATGGACAGTTTTTTCAGTTTTCCCTCCGCGCGCGTCTCGAGCTCGTCGTTACAGTTGCGGTCGGTGAAGTCTGGAGAACAATTGGATATGGAGGAGACTAGCGGCGGGTCCCTTTTTAGTCTATCCTCGTAAGTGGACCTACTTTTACCGTAAATATCAATATGTTGGATGTTGTTAAGTATTTTACACCTTTTATATTTGCCTTCGGCAGTCTCTTCTGTTATATTCACAATCTTTCCCGCCATTTCGGTCGAAGCATTTCACACTGTGAAGAATTATTTCTTATCCGGATAAATACAGTAATTTTGATTCTAAACGTACATGTCATCAAATTTGCTCCCGTTGAGTCGGTAGATAATTGTGACTTTGTCATTTATATATAAATATTTTTTTCATTATTTCGATTTCATGACTATTCTTGCAGTAACAAGACTTAGTGTAGGCTGAAATTTAATCTACTTTATCTATGGAAAAGGGTAATACAATAATATCGACAGGATAAATTGCCTTATTTAAGTCGCTTTTCCTAGTAATACTTGGTTTTTGTTAATGAATACCCCAGTACTGACATCGGCGAAAAGCAGCATTGGTTGATTATAGCTTTATGAAAATCATACAAACAGCTCAGAAAAAGCAGAGGTCCTAGAATGCTCCCTTGTTGTACACCTTGAAACAACTCTTAAGTACGTATTTTTGTTCTACTTCAGTATAAAGGTATTTATGAATCTGTAGTCCATTTTCTGTTATTTAGAAACATTTTTAAAATACTAGACTTATTATCAATTCCATAATTGATTCCGTAATTGATTATTCTATGATCAATTTAATCAAAAGCCTTTGATATCTATATAGAAATATTCTGTGGCAAATATTTTTAAAGTTCTTAGGTTGCATCTGCCACTTTCGGACAGTTTTCTTTTTATTAGGTTATAATTTAAACCAGATTATTTAAATCTAGAATATTTCCTTACTTTTGAGATACAATAAAGTTAGGTTAGGTTACGCTTTTGAATAAAACACCATGTACAAAGTAAGTTCTTTATATCTTGAAAAATTGTAACAATAATTTACTTTTTACCTCATATAGACAAAAAATAATAAAATAATAAGATTAACATTAAACATGGCTATGGCTACTTGTGTTACGCTAATAACGTTGATTCACAGAATACTGCGGTAATCTCAAATAACACACATCGAAATGCACAAGTAGATTACAATGTACACGCGTATCATCGATTATTCATCACGATCTAAATACGTCTTTAACAAAGTCGAATCAAGGTTTTTGGACAATTCCTTATCAGCAGGGAGCACCCGACACGACAGATTAAAAACAGAATTGAATGATGAACGTAGAGGAACGGACAGGTATTAAGATTTTTAAATATTGAGATATATAGATATGTAGATAGTCCAGATTTTAAATTACGTTTTATTATTTTTTTGGTTCGCACGTTCATTCATCTTTTAAACGTACGAAATATTTTTTACTTTCGTCAATAATCATGATTTAGAACCGATCTCACTAGTTGGAAGGGAATATATCAGGCGGCCACTAAAACTAGCGTTCCCCGTTTTCCATGGTTGTCAATTGTTCTTATAACATTTGAAAATTGTAAATATATCTGTCTCTTCTAATGCAATCATATGGCAATACAACGCATGAAGTGTTAATAGATTTAAAGAAATTAATAAACGGTAGACTAGCGAGTCGTTCACACGATATTCCATCTAAAATTCGCTTCGACGCCCCATATATATATAAACAATGAATAAACAGTAAACGTTTACTCATGTAGTTTCGATATTAAAAGAGATACAGAGCACTTAACAAGGAATTGTCCCGACTGTGATTATGTTAGATAAAAGTTTTTGTACACGAGATGAATTATACACGTATTTAGATAAATGAAGAATAATTCGGAAATATTGTGCAAAATATGGATACTTCAAAGAAATGTAAAATTTCCCGCCATTTCGATGTGACATTTTAAACGCAATAGCGTCCAGTCCTTCTGCCAACAATGTCCATCCATATTTAAACACAATATTTCTTTCGAACTGCTAAGTGATCGTTGTTCTAATGTTAACGAAAGATTTCGTTAGAAAAATTATATTTTTATACAAAAAAAAAAAAACAGATCAAGTAAGACTAGTGACCTAATGTATCGGAATTGTGGAAATGTTTGTCGTCTTTGGTCTACTGAACAAAATAACATTATGGCGGGAAAAGGAGAGAAAAAAAACAAACATTATTTTACATAACAACACAGAGACAAACGCCAAGAGCGAAGTTTAAAAAAGATAGATTACTATTTAATTGTTTTTAAATCATGTACATTACATGGAATTCTTGAAAATATTACATTTTATAATACCCTGGCGCTAGTGAGCAATGTTATCTCCATGTTTAGAGTTAAAAGTACAGCGGAAGTTTAAGAAAATACTGTCGAATTTCGGTTCGGAAATTATGATATTAAAAACTTCTGTAGTTATTTCATAAATTAAGTAGGCACATGTACTTAAAACGATTAAAATACACAATTGGGTACTGTACACGGAAAAATATAAATTTTTCACCCTATATCTACACGTCAGTCACCTTCTCCTATTAGCTGACTAAAGTTTCACATTAATTTCCCTTTGTATGTCCTTAACTGTACAAAATATACAATCTTTTCATTTCGATCAATACATAATATACGTGAATATCGACTAAGATGAATAAAATAAAATTTGTTAGCTCTTAAATTATTTAAAATCAACAAACTCTCATAGACAACTCAACGGACCGACGGAAGGAAACTTACTCTATGGAATATGTGTACAGATTAAAAATGTTAAATTGGACGAGTGAAAAATTTCATTTCTATAATCAATTAAAAACCTATTGCTGTCTGTCGTTTTCGCCTAACAACAATATCAATAGTACATTTCAAGGCCAATCAACCGTTGCAATCTCATGAAAAAGGCCGAGACGATTCTACTTTTTAAAAATTGTTCCTAACTACATTTTCACACGTTACATACGTATACTCGAACATTTCAATTCCATAGACAAAACTCCTCTACGGACGCGTTACATTTTACCGCCAACAAAACACGTTCGCCTGTCAGCACGAGAATCTTTAGTTTCAAGCAGTTTACGACGCGTAACCCGCTAAGCTCGTGTTAAATATAACTCGATCTTGCTATATTTGCGCACGGGCTTACATACGACTATCTGTCCGAGCACGTGTACACAGTTCCCCGATTCACGCGGAAGGCTCCGAGCATTCTTCGTCACGTTCACGTTCAGTGTTAAGTTTGAAATCGCCTTTAGATGTAGTGTTCACAGACGCCGGGTGTTACATTGAATACGAACCGCGCGTTTGTCTATGTAATCAAAATTTCGAGGTTAGAACTCGAACCGCGTGACGTCAGCAACGGAGCCTTAGGACGGGGAGGGGAGGGGAGGGGTGGATAGGATGTGTCTACTTGAAATTTGTCACCCGTAAATATTAAATGGGAAATGGAGTTTTGGAAATGTTACAATTTGTGTTTGCGTATTCGATAATCACCACAAATAGTTGCGATATGTCGAGAGGACAGTGAAGAGAAGGGGGGTGCAAGGAGTGAGGTGAGGTGGGGGGGGGGAGTCACGCGGTCGGCTCGAGATCCCCGAAGCCAAGGCCAAGTCTATCAAAAGCACCACCGCGGTACAAGCGAGCAGTCTCAACGGCGCCGAAGACACCTTTACACTTAACTAATGAAGTAGATCAATTCCTCGATACCACGTACGTTTCAACTCGTAATAGTCACGTGTATTCCTTCCTTCAGACCAAATACAATTTGAGGACGCACAATAAGATTAATCGGCTGACGTTCATCTTTAACTTTAGATGTTTTAAGAATTTTGAACTTTTTGTTAAATAAAAGTGTTTCAATGTTGCAGCCAGCACCCATGCTTACCTTCCAATGTGAACATACCGCCCTTCCTGCATGATGATACACATATGTACAAGATTCATTTCGTATTTAGCGTAATAAAAACAACAAACTCAGTCCCCCGCCCTCCGCGGTTCAGCCGATGGTCTAGACCGCGTCTCCGCCAATCAGCGTAACTGCCGTTATTACAAAATTTTACCACGAAATTGTTAAATGCAAAATTTATAAAAAGTTTAGGCGGCAATGTGCGAGACAAATCGCACCCCACGATTTCAATCCAATGTCATCTCGTGTACCGGCTAATTTTATATATATACAACATTTTCAAGTCGTCCCGCTATATCTATCCAAACGACCGGCATTGGCCCGTGAACGTTTTGGTAATTTTGACGTTTATATATTTCTTCCACGTGCTGCATTAGGCCCACACGACTACTAACGGCCACTACATTACAATAATGTACGATGTTCGTTTTTTTTTTGTAGTTTTAAAATATTAAAAATTGATATTTTGTACACTAACAAGTGGTGTGCGAGATAATACTAACAAGTTACGTATACTATTCGCGTCTCCCTCTATCTAATTGTAGCACGACATTGATCGTATAAGAACACATGATGCCATTATATACACTTACATCACCTTCCCGCGGGGCGGTAGCGTGCGTCCGTGTCTGACAATTGACATAAGTTAGGATTTATAATACTAGTGGGGTATTCGATATCGTTAGTCGTAATGGCTGGACGTCAAGCTGGTTCTGGACGAATGTAACGCGGAGCTGTGCTGCGGCATGCCGGGCGGCGGCGGGGGCTGCGGCGGGGGCAGGCGCGCGCCGGCCGCCAGCCGCTCCTGCTCCTCTAGCTGGGCAGTGAACTCTTCCTCCAGAGCCTGTTGCGAATTGGACAGAAAAAAGGGCATAGATTAAAAACTCCTCGGCCGGGACGTGCGTTCGACACGAACCGTCACTTGTTTTGATAGACAAACGCGCCATTTTAGCTTTTTTTTTTTAAATTCAAATTAAATATAAGACTAGTTAAAAAAGCAATCTGTACATGTGACCGTTGTCGATGGTGGCAACACTCCGTGTCTATGTACAGTCGGTACAATATATATATGTAAGTTAGTGGGATAAAGTAAATAATGAAGGTCCACGTACCATGCGACGGTCCACCTCCGGCAGTCGGCGGCCAGCCACTTGTTAGCATCACACCAGAAACCGGTTATATTAATAGCGCGCACGGTACCATCGTCGGCAGCGTGAGTCTCAGGCGAATGGATTTCGATTAGTGCATGGAAGTTTTGTCCAAATACTCGTGCATGCATCGATATTTTTCAAAATTATCGTAATTCTCTTTTTCAATTCAAATTCGTGATCATATTAAGCATCATTGGAATATTAAAAAAATACAAATCGAAAACTGGTGAAAAATATCATACAAACTTAACAAACATGGACGGCGGAAATTAATAAAATGTTATTTTCTAAATTCCTCATGCAAGCCGCTCGTTTACAGTCGAATGTTTTCATGGAAAAATTATACAGTTTCATGCATACGAACAACCGGCTTCATGCCATGCCATGCCATGCTATGCCATGCCGTGCCGTGCCGTGCCATGCGGGCGATATGTCATTCATAATGGCAAAATCGACACGCTGTGTATATTTATTAAATATTCAAATGTAAAAATTCGTTACGTTCATTGATTACTTACACTTTTCGAGACAAAACTAAACCTACAACTTACACACTAACAACCATCATATTGTCATTTGTAGGCGCGAGTGTGACCAGCGCGCGTCCAATATGATCCAATATGATCCAATATGATCCAATATGATCCAATATGATCCAATATGATCCAATCGTCGAGTCATGCGGGGCCACCTACATACGCGATCGTTGCGGTGCATAATGCAAACCAAACTTTTGTATCTAACTTCAGACGTGAAGGAGATGTGTTATTGGCGTTCGATCGATGCATCTCCTATAATAAAATTATCGTAAAGGGACATGAAAGATGACCTAGCAGTGATTGCAATCTTTTGAGAAAAAAAAAAATGACGACATGAACGTTATACGAAATCGGCCAACCGAATATCGCAATGCATCGCCAATATTCGCCGGCTACGTTATCGTTGTGTAGCCGCACTCCGAGAGACCGCAGACGATAGAGCGAGACGGACCAGTGACGTCGTCGGCGCGTGCGCAACGCCACGGAGCCCACATCCCTGCGGCATTTTACCAAAATAACACTACACGTGCTCTGCTGGGGGGGGGGGGGGGTTAGGAGAGGGGCGCGAGTTACGTCACACGAATTACAGGACAGTTTGACTCCCGTCCTTGTGTGTTTTGCAATATCCCACACAGGAATTATGAAATGAAAAAAAAAACTACAGACGAATCGAGTACCTCCTCTCCTGGCTGCTGGAAGTCAGTCAAAAAGTAACAATGAAGTTATGTCTTTACCGTAAAACCTTTCCGTATTAATAGTTTACGAATTACGCGTGTCACTGTCCGAAGCTCGCGACTCCGCCCACCGCTTATCGCACAACGGCATCACTCATCGAACCCCCCCCCCCACCTACCCCCCCCACCCTTAGTAAAAGGTGTGACGCAATTTACGAACGGCCCCGTACACGCTACTGGCCTGAAATAAAATCCACCACCTCAATGAACTATGATTAAAAAAACAAAACCAAGTCAACATCAATTACAACAAAGTTCTTTATTTACAATCAACTGCGTTATATATTATTTGTGTATATAATTATTTTCAGCGTTAATTTACAAATCCACCATCAAGCGAAAAAGAAACATACGCTTCTATACAAGGCACCCGCAGCGGGCCCGGGCCGGAGCCCCCGAGCCCGCCCGTCATCATATCCGAGGGCACTTATTCGTACAATCATAATGTTATTCATTTAATAATATCGCTAAACAGTTAGTCAAAATATCGCATTAATTTTTTTAAGCAGTATCCAAACGTGTCGCGGGCGCCGGCCCGAGGAGGGCGGGGGGGCGGGGGAGGGCGGGAGGTGAAACGTGCTCATCGTTTATTACTGTTGTTTTATTCCGAGAAACAAAACAAAAGAATAAAAAAGAATGCAATCAAACTAACACTACAAGTGAAGTTTGACAGCTCACACTAAGAAGGTTGCGTTCTCATATACCAACAATTACTTAAGAGCGTGAGGACAGAGTTGCTCGCCACGCGGTGCGCCCCGCGCGACCCGGCGGGCCGCCGGCGGGCTCCCGGCGGGCACCCGGCAGGCCGCCGGCGGGCACCCGGCGGGATGGTATAATAATGATACTCAATAGCAGATAGCTTGTACATTCGCCTCTCCCCGACAATCCCGGCGGCGTTCGTGACTTTTGAATATAAGCGGTTAAAATATATCGTATGCAATGTTAACATAATATTACATATATCGAAAGACCGTCCGAGTACAATTGACACTTAAAAACTATATAACCGATATAAGTATATATATATCATTAAAAAAGCGTTCAGTTTAAAAATGAAACAATTTTCAACTAGACAATTGAGCACGCGTCGTTCTTTACGACGGTCCAATGACATCGGCTTTAAAATAAAAACATGTGAAATAACAGTTTATGGCGATATGACGACGTAGAAAAAGAGATAAAAGTTGCCAGCTATTAAAACGACTTCACAATAAACGATATAATATGTACACAATTATGGCAACATTCGACATTTGAAAAGGAAATAAAAAAAAAAAGCCATGCAATCTTAGTGTCATTCTCGTAAGCGGAGCAAAACGATAGAACCGATCAGACATGCGCCGAGTTGCATTCGTAATGAAAATGAGTATAGAATTATTATTGTATGGGACAACGACCGAATCGACACCCGGAAACGACATAGCAGAGCTATTTAAAACTCAAATAAGGCTAGCGTGTAATTTAGTCAAAAAAAAAAAAAACAAAACCGTTCTACAATAACGCGAAGATAAAAAGGGAGCGTGTATTTTTTGTCAAAATCGGTTCCCACGTTCAATAAACAAAAATCAATGAAAATAAAACAAAAAAGAAGCATGAATTGTTATCAAAAAAAAAACTACAAAACCGAGTGTCACTGGCAATTTTTTTTTTTTTTCGATTATATCCTTTATAAAATACCTATCGCTTGTATAACGGAATGGGAGACGAGGGCGACAGCGGAACGGGCGACTAAAGCAGGCGACGGCCGCGCATGCGACCGTTCAGGTATTCGTTGAAACGCATCGCGAGGTACTGGAGCACGTTGAGCGCGCGGCGGACACGCGCCGGCGCCACAGCGGCGCGCCGACGGGACGCCTGCGGGGCACGGGCACGCACGGGGGCTGCGTGAGTCACACGAGACCGCGGGGGGGGGGGGGGGGGGGGGGGGTGGGGGCAGTGGTGGGGTTGGTGTTTAAATGACTTATGATGACAAAGGAGAGGTTAGGAATTACTAAAATTCTACTTATATACATACAAACATATAAACATACAAACATACATACATACATACATAGTTGAATGGCCCTTTAATAATAATCTAACA
>DWUN01003517.1:0-11928 GCA_018249975.1 Passova gellias
ACTGCCATCACTATTAGAGGTCGGTTGCAGATGTCCGTAGGCGGCAGCGGCCACTCGTGACTGCTGACAGCTCGTTCGCTATTCTCCTAACATAAAAAAGTAGTTCTCAATAAACAATAACAGGAAAAGAAAAATATATTAACCGTAAGAGATTGCACTTACAAGTTATTTCTCATGTTCTGAGTGCAAAATGCCGCTTAAAGCGAGATTTTATGTGTGGCGCACTCTTTTTATTTTACATCACAACTTAGTTAGTTCTGCTATTCCTTTTAATTGCGCGCTAGAGTTAAAAAAAAGGCTAAAAGCATTTTTCAAAGCTTTGTTGTTTCTCACTTATGGCACTCTTGTACTTGTTAGTTCAAGTAACGACCCTTAAGCTGACGTGTAACGTATTTTTTATTCTTTATTTTAGTCTGTATTTTTAAAAGAAATGTGTTTGTTGTATTCGCCATTAAGTCATTCTGTAAAGAAATATAAAAAAAAATTAGATCCGTATTTTAAAACAATTTAATTTCGCATCTGAAATATTAGTTACGAACTTCGAAGGTACACGCTGTTAATTATAAATTTTCCACAATACCTCAGAAATTGTTCTCGTAAAAGTTAGCTGAAAGGAAGTTAAGCGCGGGGTCATAATCATTACTTAGTTATAATTATATAACAGGATTAAAATAGCTTCATCATCGTACCTTTGTTTCGTTTTTACATTATTCTTGTAGTATTATATAGGTATAGACTCTGCGGCCCAGCAACAGCCATGGCATAATAACGAATATAATTAACGAAACACATAACGCATTCAACATCATTTTTTAATTTTCCATCAGTTTTAATTCGGTGATATTTGATGAGATGAATTGAAATAATACGGTAGTATGAGAATTACATTAAAAACTTTGGTGATCGAAGACTGTACATTGGATCGAGGGATACTATGTACCTAGGTAATAATTATATCAGATAATACATAATTTAATATTTCGATTCATAATCCATTTAAGTTTATGTATAATGTTGAAAATATAATCCTATTATATGTAAACATTTACACTATCTATAAACGTGTTCATTATGAAATCCTATAAATATAAAATCCTTTACATCATTGGTAGTTTGAACTCGCATCCTAGTTTAATTTTATTCAGGAATAAAACAAAATAAATGTCAACAATCAAGTCTTGAATAAAATCGAGTCGCTATTTTTATTCGATAAAATATAATATAATAAAGTCATTGTCAGAGGAAGTACATAAGGTTTTTCTATGCTTAGCGCAACGCACCTGTCCGGAACACAACTTTGTGTGCACTAGTGGCCATTGCATACCCGGCGCTTGGCATTGCGACGATACACCAGATTGTCCAGATGGCTCTGACGAGCATCAATGTGGTAAGAAAATGGCTGTAGGCTACAGGTGCAGCATGGGGAACTTTACAGGTCTTAGAATTCTGCTAATCGGGATTTCATGTACGGGATTGCTCAGCAATATACGAAATCATTCATTGGTAATCATAAGTACATCTTTATAGACTTTCAGAAATACGCACCTTAGGTTAGACACTAAGTTAATTCTGTAATCTACTAATTACTTTAATAATAGCACTAGAAACACCATTCAAAATGTGAAACTAAATTGAACGCTAAATAAAACTACAAAAGAGAATGCGCAAGAGAAGAAACCGAAAGCCAATTAAAAATTGTATAACGGAAAATCCTTAAATTCAAAGAATTTATTTAACTACAAAGTTTTGTCGGATCTCACGAATGAAATAACGAACCAAAATTCAGTAGCGAAGAATGAGTTGATTGAACGCACAGATAAATTCTTTTAACGTTCATTTCCTTAAAGAATATTAAGCTTATACTTTTATGTTGTGTAATGGGTAACGGAAACGAATTTTTACGTCAATGTGCGTTACCAATTAAAATTCGACTTCAAAGTAGATTTTCATCGATGTTGCTACATTTATAGCGACTATCAAATGTTTTCTGTCAACACCCGTTATCTTTAACTTTAATAAGTAAACATCAACAAGAGAGCGATCTATTTACGTATCAAATACCAGTTTATGTTACCGTATCTTATTATTACATCAAACATATGGGTTTCATCTGTATATTAATGTCTGCATATGGACAGTAACATATGGGTATCATCTACAATGTATGCTTTATTATGTCTTAATTAAGTTACCAGCAGGATCATTTGCATGCCTTGGGTTGACAGAGGTTGAGGCGTGCGGCCCAGAAGAATTCACGTGCCGCGGGAAGCATGGTGAATGCGTGCCCCTCACGTGGATGTGCGACGACAATCCAGATTGTTCCGACGGTTCCGATGAGAAAGCATGCAGTAAGGGTCTCTTCATTGACATTTTATCATAAAATAACCCTCATTTCATTAGTACTATCGTACTGTAAGCGTCATGTAAAATCATTATTTATTACGTCTACATTTTACATTTAATACATTTAGTCGACCTGGTCACCAAATCAGTGTTGACTAACACATGTTACATACAATTAGCTCACAGTATATAACAGTTTAGCTTTTCAGTGTCCTTATTAAGAATTTTTCATTATGATATTCATTGATGTAATCACCATTCATGTTTCAATATTTCATTGTGGATTCACGATACCATTATACTATAAATGTCACAATACATTTTCGAATTGGGCCAATATCGACGGGGAAGGTAATGAGGTTCGTATGGTATTGATTCATTAAAATTTTCTGCCTTGCATTCATGTTACAGAAGTTCATTTATGAAAATATAAATAGCAGTCACTTATATTAAATTAATTGGCCATTATTAGCGTTATATGCATATGCGTCACTACACTCAAATAAACAGATGCAATAAACTAATGGCCTGGAGCCATTCCTCCTTCTCCTCCTCCTCCATTCCTCGACATCCATGCAACTCCATACACGTTACTGTATTCCAACAATTTGCTCGAGAATATATTTTGCTAGCAAATGGATTCAGGCTCACTAAAAACAATATAGCCTTCCTAAACTATCCATCGTTCGCTTGACACTGTTTACTTTCGTAGCCACCAAGATGGAGTCGATGCTTAACTATTCGTTTGCAGCACGAAGGTATCAATCAATCATTGAGGCGCCACCCACAGGCCTCCGTATTCTATCAACACCCCGCCTCATCCGTCTATAAATTCTTATCTCCCGCACCGGACCCACCCAGAACCGTGAGTGATGATATTGCGTGAATGCCTCAACACCCTTACATAACCGAAGTGTTCATTTGAATATTCTGTATTCCATTTTGTAAAGTAAAGAAAGACCGGAATATTCTTCGGAAGCATTTTCTGAAATTGCCTCGATGTCATTGCGTCCTTGGTTATTCTGAAACCAGATAGGTACGTTATAATACGCGATGCTAAACATATTTTAGAATTCTGTATCATTTCAGTTTCACAGTCTTTTGAATACAATCCAAGTTGTACAATACATAGCTTTGACCCGACGACGTACTTGCTTAAATCCCATTTGTATCCTAATTTATTTTATCTTACAACCGTAGAGTCGGGAACAAAATGTAAAAAGCCATGATGACTGCTAGATGTGGCAGCTTGTTCTATCAAGAATTTAATTACGCGGAGCCACCAGCTTTAGGAACGCCGGAGGATTATTTCTCTCTAGCAGAATAGAATGAAATGTGTGGGCTTTTAAAGGGATTTGCTAGAATTTAAGTGGATTGATATTAATAACCAACCGTTTTAATGGTGCACTCCGACGGTATTGTGATCATTCTTTTGTTTTTTCTTTTTTCTTTCCCAGACTGGATACTCATTACTCGGCCACTTAAAACGTGACTGTGAATTTTTAATAATGTCCGCGTTCTTTTACGGCTTTTCTCAAATTAGTCTTGTTCTTTGTAGGAATTTAAAGTTTTATTCGCATTTCTATACCGCTTGCGGTTTGTTAATTCGTTTTCGTAGCTTACAATTTGTTTCTTTGGTAACATTTATTTACATATACAATTTCCTAATCCTCGACCTTCCTTTATCCTAAATAATTATATAGTGACAATAGGAAACGTAATCAACACATATGCATGCGATTTTGTTGTATAAAAAAATTGTATCCGTCAATTAAAATGACTTTATAATGCAGATGAGACGTGTCGTTCGGATGAGTTCACTTGTGGGAACGGCAAGTGCATCCAGCGGAGATGGGTTTGCGACGGTGATGATGATTGCGGAGATGGCAGTGATGAGGTGAAGTGTCCCGCGCCGACCTGCCAACCTCATTCGCACTTCTCTTGTTCGGACGGCAACTGCGTCTCCGCGAGATGGAGGTGCGACGGAGACATCGACTGCCCCGACGGCAGTGATGAAAAAGTTTGTATATACGTAAATTATTGTTTCACTATATATTTATATACTCTGGATATATAACATTTTGCAACACTATTTTCATTATGTATTCTGAATATAATTTGCACTGCATATAAGACATTAAAAGCGTATATTGACGGTTAAATTATGCAGCAATTCATTAACGTAATAGTTTTTTATTATCATTACATTTATTATTTATGACAAGCTCTACTATGAAAACGATCATAAACTATGATCATCACTAATGTATTATACAGTATGACCGTCTGTTTGTTAATTAGGTCTAAGATGTTAATAGATTACAATACGAGCTGCTTTATCAGATTTACATGCAATGCATTGTTAGGCTGCAAAATGTAGTAGGTATTGTGTGCGGAGTAATCACATACAACTTACGTAAGTGTCATTAACAATAAGTGCATCCATAATTCAACAACGCTACTGATGCGATTATCATAGTGAACCTTCTTATACTTATATACATAAAAATGGATGTTGATGTATCCAAGACGCTTTCGACACTTTTTACCGATTGCCATGTAAGTTGGCAAAAATAAGCAATCGTTCATGCAGGAAATCCTTATGCTATCCTCTTTACTTTAACTCATCGCTACATCGCGCTAGAGGACTTTTAATTGTACACCATTCATTCAATCGATCCATATAGGTTGGGATAGTTCAAGTCCTAACACTCCCAAAATCTAGAACGCCACAATGCAAACGGTGCTGGATTTTGAAATTAAAAAAAAATAACAAATTTGTAATTGGAATCTTGTGTACAAAAAAATAACTCATCGATTTCATTCAACAATTCCAGGGTTGCGCGACCACACCCAAGATGACGTCGCCGTGCATCGCAACCGAGTTCGAATGCCGCGACCGCATGACGTGCGTGCACCGCGCGTGGGTGTGCGACGGCGACCGCGACTGTCCGGACGGCGGCGACGAGTCGCCGGACATCTGTCGCGGCAACGTCACCTGCAGGCTCGATCAGTTCCAATGCAAAGATCACAGCTGTATACCCGGGGCGCTCTACTGCAACGGAGAGAAGGACTGCCCGGATGGCAGCGACGAAGTCAACTGCAGTAAGTCGCATAATATACTCGTACTTTATTAGCTTTATTGAAAATCTTCAAAACAATTAACTGAATTATGAACACATTTATAGCTTTAAATGACGCGTATGCAAAGAGTGTATGCCGGTCTTTACCTTGCTTGATTTCCGTAAATATTTATAGATATAAACTATATATTTGATGTAGTAAAGAGTTATGATATATTAAAGAAATATGAACATAAGATAACATAGGACTAGGTCGCATCGCAATATGTCTTCAAAATTGCATTCTCTATACACAATATGATAACTTTCGTAGCTTCAAGCTGCGACAACGTTGAAGAAGAACGAAACTCCCTAAACTTTTGTATTATTTAAAGTGTTTGAAACTAAAGTTTAACGCAAGTTATTGAAATTCAAAAACAAAATTCTAGACATATCATATCCGGACGACCAAGCCCTGAAGAACAGGAACCCTAGACAGCGAAAAAAGGTTCTTATTTTATGGTGTCAATTGTCACATTAGGCAATGTTTTAACATTTCATTTATAAGACTTAAATATACGAGTAAGAGAGGCTACAAACTTTGTCTTACATTTTACTTATAAGACGAAAATTCACATGAGTAAATTATTACATGTATTTTATACATTATTTTTATCGGGCAAAGTTATCAAAAAATAAACAATTACGAACTGCAATATGTCTTCGATATAGCACACTCTGTGAGCAGTTTAATAAAACAGCTTTATGGCTTCAAGCTGAGACAGTGCTAAAGATAATAACAACAGTAGTTAGAAATGACCTAAGTTTTCCTATTATGTAAATAGGTAGGATAAAAGTTATGCTTCGTGTAAACTCGTACTTCTCGTAGAAAATGCATTTTGCATCTGCGGAAGAGAGGGGGAAGCCACTGGAATTAGATTGCGGAGAATCGGATGGAACGGAGTCAATTAATACTTAGTTTAATACTATAATTATAATAATACACAATTGGGACAATTTCACACACACCTATGTGATTCTAAATTAGGCAATTAACTACCTGTATTATGCGAACTAGACAGCTAATAAATATAGATATATAGATAATGGAATTACACCTAGACACGGGGCTCATCATACAAATTTTTGTTCTGGGTAGGATTCGAACCTTAGGTCCTTCGACCACAGTTTAGCAGTTAGGTCCTCTAATCACTAGACCATGAGGCCAGTTAAAAAAATATTATCAGGTGAGCTCGCAGTCAAACGCAAGCCTATTGCACTCAGTAGAAAAAAAAGCTTATTTTCAATATACAAGACAATTGTACCTTCTGGTGTCTGAAACAAAAAACTTTTTGTGTAACATTTATCGTTTAAAACGTACGTAAATTCCCGAGATTTTCTAAACTGCGATATGATTATTCTGTTATCGTTATAATTCGTAAGTGAATGAAAGCTAATTTCGGATGATTGATTAAAATCCATTACATACGTCGTGTAGGCGTCTGGTATAAAACAGATAGCGTGGGTATTAGATAGAAGAAATCGACAAATATATTTCTGCTATCGGAATCGTGATTTTTATTTATATATAATCTAACATTGACTCATATGACAAATACTGGTAAGTATATGGATATATTGTTTTGTAATTGTATTGTATTTTCAGCGCCATTTATCAGTTGTCTAGTAGGTACATTGCTTTATATTTATACCTAAATCATTTCACACATTTTATTTAAATACATATTAATTGCAATTTTTTTAATAGACGAATTTTACAAATTAAATCCTCTTTTGTTGAATCTTTTTTATCTTTACATAGTATAAAACAAAGTCGCTTTGTCGTGTATGTCCCTATATATGCTTAGATCTTTAAAACTACGCAACGGATTTTGATGCGGTTTGTTTTAATAAATAGAGTGATATAAGTGGAAGGTTTATATGTATAATAACATACATTATATAGTAGAGAAATTCTCTTATAATTCATATGGCAGAACAACGTTTGCCGGATCAGCTAGTTATTTATAATTTGCAACGATAAACGTTACAGAAGTTATTTTGACATTGTTATGTAAATTGTCAAGTGAAAAGTTGTGTCGAGTTTGAAGTCACAGAATGTACTTAAATCGCTTGTTTCGAACAATCCCCAGGCACAACCCCCGGTTCAGCCGCGAGGGCAGTTAACCACTGGACTAAAAAAATAGTCAGTAGTCCAAGAGTCCAGGCGCCTCGATAGATTAAGAAACTATTACGCTGCCATTGAGAGCGCATTTGTCCTTTCTGTTACCTTATTCCCCTCCAGTCGTAAAGTAGTGGTACTGGGCGGCAGAGAGGCTGGTGGGCTGTCCAGCTGCTTATTAGCGCAATCCACAGTGATAAGAGGGATGATGGCACCTTCACGATCCGAAACCACGTGGGTCATCGCACAAGCACACGGTTCCGGGCAAGTGTTGCGTACCATCTGTAACCAAAAAGGCATGCTGAATATAATTTTGAAACTTGTCTACCATTTTGTACCATGTCTTGAGGACAACAAGAAGATCTAAATTATCAATACTCAAGTTTTTTTACAAACATATAGAACAAGAATAAATTTAAAGAAAGAAAAAAAGGAAGGCAGGAAGACCGAAAGATAAAAAGATGTGTTTATTCGCCGACTTGGTTCGTTCGCCGCCGACAGGTAATAAATAACTTTATTAGTCAGCGCCGACATATATAATAAACACCTTTATTGGTCAGCGCCGACATAGGTAATAAACAACTTTATTGGTCAGCGCCGACATTGATAAAAAACAACTTTATTGGTCAGCGGCGACATAGATAATAAACAACTTTGTTAGTCAACGCCGACATTGATAATAAACAACTTATTAGTCTGCGCCGACGTTGATTAGTCAGTGCCGACAGATAATAAATGACTTTATTAGTCAGAGCCGACTTTTATTAATCCGCGTCGACAAATATCATTTCCGTTTTTAGATAGTTACTCTATTTAATTAGGTGTATTTTCAAATTTAAAAAATTAAAACTTTTATTGTACCTAGTTGGTTAGGTTTATAGTATACGGATTGCCCGGGAAACTACACGTATTAAAACAATTTGTGTTTCAATCTGAAACGTGTGGATGCCGGTCTACACGTATTCCAGTGGGAACCATCTCAATCCTCAAAGGTAACAACACAAAAAGCAAACGAGATCGCAAAACAAAATCCTAATCACAAGTTCATTGTTTTACATTTCTTGATACAGTTTGACATTCGAAGCGTCACGCCGCCTTTTTATCAGATAACTCTTATCAACTCAGTTTAGTGACATCAATAAACTGGAATAGGTATCGAGTTATTTTCGTTTACCAGTAAATCGACACTGTAAACTGTAATGCTTGTTTTGTCATTAAAAGGCTATGTGAAATGCTTAACCATGTATTACCAAACGCCAAATATAGTCAGCGTTTTATTACACGTGCATACCTAATCTTCTGATAGAGCGTATGCTATTCCAGTCATGAGCCGATTACAAAATTAATCACACATGAAAAGCTTAATCAACAGAAAATGAAGTTTATTACTCTTTAACAATATAATGCTTTCCTTATATTATTTTTTTCTATGGTAAGCAAAATAAAGTTGTTCTAATTTATCGCAAAATACTATAGTAGGATTTCTCACATTGTCATAGGTAATTAATATGATAGTTATTGATGTTATAAAAATAATTGTACATATGTACCTACATCAAAACAGCTCGTGCCGTGATTGTAGATTAAAATATGACTTTCTTGTATTTTCTTCCTAATTCTGAACAAGTAGCTGGACCATAGTTTTATGTATAAAATGAAGCGGAATAGTTTAAATGAAATAATAATAGGCATAGCTATGTATAGTCTCAATTACATGAGGAGAAAAAATACAGTGACCATATGTTTCAGGTATTCCTTACATTTTTATAAAATTGAGGAAAATTAAATTTTTTACGCTTCTTGTAATATGTGATTATTAAGAAGATAAGCTTTTGACATTTTACCAAGGCGTATTAATTTCCTTTCACTTATCTTGGTTGTCCTTAATTCTGTTATTTTTCGTAATGATAGATAATGGATTATGATGTGGTACTTACTTAAAATAATTTTACTAAGATGTGGTACTTATAAGAATAATGTAATACGCACCTATTGAAATTCTCTAGTGTTTAAAGCTCTACGATTTATATCAAACTGAATCACGAAATATTGATTTACTAGTTCCCTATATACTGGTTACGTGTACGCGAAAGAGTATCAAATCTGTGCAATGGCGACTGTGCATTGCAAGGCCCCAATAAGCAAATCTTTCCGAGGCCCTGAGCAGTCGACTTTGAGAGGCCCCGGGCGGCAAATCATTGCGAGGCCAGTGTTTATTTGTCTATCGGGCAAAGTTTATTTTACTTTCGTCAATATTACTACTATTATATACCATACTAATTTTAATGCTTTGAGTAAAATTTTATTCCTCCCCAAGTTGTATTTGCGGGAGGTCGTTTTAAGATCGCGGCCAGGAGCGGTTGCCCCACTTAGGTGGCCTAATTTACCAATAATGTCTGTAAATGTCAATACCGCAAAATTAAAGTTCGCGTATTTTACAACGTAGTTAAATTCCGTAGAGGCCACAAATAATACCAAAGTTATTTCGCCTTAAATGTTAAAACAACACATATTTGACATAAAATGTAATATACATAGACTACTAAAGTGACATTTAAATATCATCCGCTATAACGGTGAAGGAAAACATCGTGAGGAAACCTGCATACTTTGGAGATATTGTAAATTATATAATATTTTCTGAGGTGTGTGAAGTCTACCAATCCGCACTTGGCCAGCGTGGTAGACTATGGCCTAAATCCCTCACACTATGAGAGGAGACCCGGTCCAGCAGTGGACCAACAAAAAGGGTTGGAAAAAAAAAAAAACTCATTAATTCTTAACTCGTCATTAATTTCACGTGAAACTCAAAATGGGCACTTTTTGTGTCCAAACTTTAATCTGAGGCTAGATTGGATTGGATTTATTTACAAAAAAAAAAACGTAATATGTCTTCGGGAGTTTTCTAGCAATTTTACATTATTTCTTGCGAAAAAATACATGTTATTTGCCGAAACCCCCTCTCTCTAAAGCGTGAGATTGGGTGAGATTTGGCTGTGCCTCCCGACAAATTCTTCGCGTAATTACTGTATGCCCATTATTAACGTTTACATGCTCTAAATATTTACAACCTTTAATATTTTAGTCGTAGTTTGAGCAAACCTCTAATAACGGCATATTTTGTTTCATTAACAGATATAGTATTGAAAAGCGTCTCGGCACATGTTTGACATAAATTGAGCCATCGCTCTTCTGAAATCTTTCACTAAGATTCACTCGTGAGTCACCACACCCCATTGGAATTACCTTAGAATAAAGGTATGTCGATTTCTTCAAGCCGCTGGTGAAAGCCCATAAATCAACACTCTGAAATTGCATAATAAATAAATTATACCAACCATATGCGCTCCTGCTATGAGTATTATGCTGAATATAATTTCCGTGCAGTACAGAACGATGGTGAACCAAATTTGGCAGTAGAACGTCACTCCTTTGTATATAGCCAGGAACTGTCTGTTCGGCAGATGCTCAACACTGATGGACATATCCATCACCACTATCATGAGAGACGACAGCTGGAAAAATGAAACGATCTCAAAACACCTTGGAACGAAAGAATTTTTCCAACTTTAGCTTTAGTCCCTTGCTGTCAGACTATAATAGACTACCATTTGATTATGAGAGAAGAATCTTGTCCAACAGTGGAACATTAAAAGGGCAGAATATAAATGTTTTTAAAATTCCAAATTTGAAATTCTAACAAAGCATACGAAGTAAAAATAAGTGTTCTTTTATTTAAGTGTTCTTTTATTTAAGTGTTCTTTTATTTAAGTGTTCATTTATTTAGGTGTTCTTTATTTAAGTGTTCTTTATTTAAGTGTTCTTTATATAAGTGTTCTTTACTTAAGTGTTCTTTATTTAAGTGTTCTTTATTTAAATGTTATTTATTTAAGTGTTCTTTATTTAAATGTTATTTATTTAAGTGTTCTTTATTTAAGTGTTGTTTATTGCTTCTACTGTTCCAGATATTTTTAAACCAACGTTTTTCGGTTATCTCCCATGTAATGAATTCGACTCAGTTATTATTATGTGTGGTTTTTGAAAAACATTTGTATGCATTAATTTCATTCTGCCTTAGATTTATACTCGCAAATAAATAGATCTACATAAATACATATGCGGACAAATGTTCACTTGGCTGTTCCGCAGAATTTGCTGATAGAAAAAGTATTGAATAAGAAGCATAATCCTAGTAGTTACATTGTTTACTATGAATTTTTCTACAACAATGTTGACATTGACAACATTGAGAAATCCATATTTAAAATGTGTTTGATCGTAAATCTAAACTAATAATATGAAGCTGAAGAGTTTGTTTGATTGTTTGAACGCGCTAATCTC